>PVIR01000170.1:197653-237403 GCA_004026965.1 Petromus typicus
GGTTTTTTGAGACAGGGTCTCGCTTAGTTCAGGCTGGCCCTGAGCTCAGCCTCAAACTCACATCACAGCAATCCTCCTGCCTCTGCCTCCCAAGTGCTGGGATTACAGGTGTGAGCCACCACGCCAGGCACTGTGGTATGTGGTACTGGTTGCTGCTGGGCGTGAGTCTCCACACCCAGTATAGGTATGTGGTTACCGGTGATCGAACCGGGTCCTTGTGCTTGCAAGACAGGCGCCGGAACCAATGAACTAACTCCCCGGCCCATTCTGTGTTTTTGAGACATGGTCTCTCCAGCCTGGCCTAAGATTTATAATCCCCCTGTTTCAGTCTCTGAAGGTTTAAGATCACAGGCGTGTGCTGCCACCACACCAAGCTCTTATATATATATTTTGAAAAAATAACACATATACTTAGTTTTTAAAAAATACTACATATACTTGGAATGGTGCTTATCGATGATCCTCCTGATTACGGCAGGAGGATGAGGCAGGAGGATTGTGAATTCAAGGCCAGCCTGAGCTGCATAGCAAGAGGCTGTGTCAACAAAAAACAAACAAACAAAAACTATGCCTGGTGGCATACGTCTATAATCCTAGCACTAGGAGAAGGTGAGCCAAGCATGCTGGTGTGTGGTGCATACATGCAATCCTAGCACGTGGGGCCTGAGGCTGGAGGATTGATGTGTCTTTGAGACCAGCCTGTGTTACATAGTGAGTCCAAGGCCAGCCTGAATGGCATTGTGAGACCATCTCCAAAAAAAATAAAGAAAGGGGGGAAAAAAGGTAAAAGATGGGACTAGAATGTAGGACGGTTCAAAAGCTCTGGTTAAATCTCTTGTACCACTAAACAAAAAAGAAATACACAAGAAAAGCATACAATAGCTGAGCTTATTGAGCACATCTGGAGGCTGAGGCCAGAAGATCCTGAGTTCAAGGATAGTCTAGAACTATGCAGCAAAATGTACTTCAAAAACCAACCAGTCAAACAAAGAGGAAAGTTAAAACAAAAACAAAAGCAAAAAAAGCATATAGTGTGGGGCCGGGGATTTAGCTCAGTGGTTCTGGCGCCTGTCTTGCAAGCGCAAGGACCTGGGTTCGATCCCTGGTAACCACATACCATACTGGGCGTGGAGACTCACGCCCAGCAGCAACCAGTACCACATACCACAGTGCCAGGCGTGGTGGCTCACGCTTGTAATCCCAGCACTCAGGAGGCAGAGGCAGGAGGATTGCTGTGATGTGAGTTTGAAGCTGAGCTCAGGGCCAGCCTGAACCACAAAAGCGAGACCCTGTCTCAAAAAACCTAAAAAAAAAAAAAAAAAAAAAAAAGCATATAGTGTGAACAAGTGTGCCCCTTCTTGTCAGGGCCCCATCTCCAGCTCTCCTAGAATCCTGTGCGTATAAACTGGCATTAAATGTGTTATCCACCACTCCTTTTCACACATGGTAGCATTCCAAAGACGTGGTAGCTGTGCATTGCTTTTATTCATTTAACTTATTCATTTCATAAATACTTACCAAGTTTAACTATGTGCCAGACACTGTTCCCAGTGATGAGAAAATAGCAGGAAACACAACAAAGAGCCTATCCTTAAAAGAATTTCTGCCCTGGTGAAAGTATTGTAGACAGGGAAGTTAATGAGGTGTATTATAAGCAGTTAGGTCTGGGCCCTTGAGTCAACACAGAAAACAATTGAGGCCCATTTAATAAAGGTCAGCATTCAAAAAAATGAGGAACTATTACACCTACATACTTCCCCTGGGGATGAATAGCAGTGATTGATATTTTAAATAGACATCAGTGACTTTAATCAAAGACCAAAGTCTCTCCTGCAAGGTTTCTTTCCCAAATTTATATTTATATAAATGAATTCCCAAATTTACATTTATATAAATGAATAATTTCTTTATTCATTCCAGGCATGCTTGCTACCTGATTTGTTTCCCCATTTCCTAACCACTGTACTTGTAAGCTTTTTGGTTGGCCATAGTTGTGTTCCACCTCATGCCCACCTTGTGACTTTTCATTGGATCTCATTAGTTGACTATGGTTTGTCCAACTTTTTACTCACCCATGGCTTTGCTCCATAAAAACCCCCTGAGGGGGCCAGGTATTTCACTCAGTGGTTCCAGTGTCTTCCTGGCAAGGGTAAGGTCCCAAGTTCAATCCCCAGAACCACATACCTCAATGCCAGGTGGTGCCTCATGCCAGTAATCCCAGAACTTGGGAGGCAGAGGCAGGAAGATTGTTGAGTTCAAGACTAGCCTGGGCTACATATTAAGCTCAAGGCCAGCCTGAACTACAAAGGAGACGTTGTCTCTAAAAAACAAAAACAAAAACCTAGGGAACCAGGCAGCCCACTTTCTGGATGTTCCTTTCTGTCCCTCTTGGGCAGGAACTGTCTTTCCCTAAATAAAGATTCCCTATGGGATTTTTTTTTTTTTTTTTTTTGAGACAGGGTCTTGCTTTGTTGTTCAGGCCTCTGCCTCTCAAATGCTGGGATTACAGGCGCGAGCCACCATGCCCAGCACTGTGGTATGTGGTAGTGATTGCTGCTGGGCAGTGAGTCTCTACACTCAGCATTGTTGTAAGTGGTCAGGATCAAACCTGGGTCCTTGCACTTGCAAGGCAGGCCCCAGAACCATTGAGCTAAATCCCCAGCCCAGGATTCTCTACTCTTTACCTCTATTATTTCTACAATTCATTCTTTGATTTTGGAGAACATGAACTTGGCATTTCAGATATGTAACAGGTTGGGAGTTACAACATTTCCCTTATTTGGAGGTCCACGTATCATCCCCCGTATACTAAAAGGAGACAAGCAATACATGAATACATAATGTAACAACAGACACAAAATTAGTGAAGAGAAAAAATAGGGTTTGTGAGGAGTCTATTAATAAACTATAAAGATTAGAGGCTGCTTTTGGTAAAAAGCCCTGATTTTCATTTGGGCCTACATACGCCCAATGGGTAACTAGAAGCAGGATAAAGCTTGGCATCTTTGCTTTCTTTTTGTAACTGTCTCCTTTATTACCTTCAACTTTAAGTCAGATTCCTACTCCAAACTTGGAGATGTTAATCACTTAAGGAGAATCTATCTAAAAACTGGTTTCAGGGGCCAGGGATTTAGCTCAGTGGTTCCAGTGCCTGCCTTGCAAACACAAGGGCCCAGATTTGATCCCTGGTAACCACATGCAACAATGCCAGGCATGGAGACTCACACCCAACAGCAATAAGAACCACATACCACAGTGTGGGGTGTGGTGGCTCATGTCTGTAATCCCAGCACTTAGGAAGCAGAGGCAGGAAGATTGCTGTGAATTCGAGGCTGAGCTCAGGGCCAGCCTGAACTACAAAGTGAGACTCTGTCTCAAAAAAAAAAAAATAATAATAATAATAATTGGTTCAGTGAGTGCTTATGATCCCAGCACTCTGGGAAGCTGAGAGAGAAGGAACACAAGTTCAAATACAGCCTGGGCAGTTTAGGGAGTGAGAGACCCTCATATAAATAAATAAATAAAAATAATAAAAAATGGTTTAATGACTCTAAATGTACTCAACCTATTTCATTTCCCCTTGAAAATTGAAGCCAGATAACAACTAAGGTATTTTTAAGGTTGACATTTGCATTTTAGGGCAAGCTTGCAACATTCTTGCCTCAGCCATCTGAGTAGGTAGAATTATAGGTGTGAACGTATCTGGCTGTATTTACTTTTTTATTTTATTTTTTTTTTTTGGAGACAGGGTCTTGCTTTGTAGTTCAGACTGACCCTGAACTCAGCGTTTGCAAGACAGGAGCTGGAACCACTGAGCCAAATCCCCAGCCGTGCAATTCTCCTGTTTCTGCCTTCCAAGTGCTGGGATCACAGGCACGAGCCAGCATGCCTGGCATTGTGGTATGTGGTGGACCTTGTGCTTTTGAGGGAGACGCCAGAACCACTGAGCTAAATCCCTGGCCCCTTTATTTTTTTGAGACAAGGTTTTGTATGCAGTTCAGGCTGGCCTTAAACACTCAGTGATCCTTCTGCCTTAGCCTCCAGAAAGCTGAGATTACAGTAGTGAGCTACTACACTTGGCTTGTATGTACATTTTTGTTTTATTTTATTTTATTTTATTTTTTGTACTGGGGATTGAACTAAGGGCCGAATGCTTGCCAGGCACACATTATGCCATATATACATTTTTATTTATTTTTTTCCATATATACATTTTTAAAAGGATCATTGTGGCTTATAGTTGGAATACTCATAGATTGGGAAAGTGCATGCTAGGATTAAGAACAGAAGCAAAAGCAGGGCTGGGCAGTTTATGGAGACCCTCTCCCAAAGTAAAAAAATATAAAATGATAGCAATATAGTTGGAGAGTGCCTCTGGGTTTGACCCCAGTACCCTTCTCCAGAAAGAGGGATGGGAACAATGACTACATACGTATACATATACAGCTTTAAGATAGCACTATACCTAAACTGTATCTAGAACGAGGCATGGTGGCACAAACCTGTAATCCCAGCACTCTGGACATTAAAGCAAGAAGGATGCAAACTGGAGTCCAGTTTGGACAATTTATTGTCTCAAAACAATTTTATAAAGGGGCTGGAGATGTAGCTTAGTGCGAAGGCCCTAGGTGCAATCTTCAGTGTAGCCAAAACAAAAAACCAAACCAAACCAATATACTCCATCTGCAGCTTTAACTATTCTACGTCATGTCAACTAATCTATTTTATAGGAGTATCAGAATTGATTTACTCAGTCCACTACTTAATAGGACACTTCGGCTGATACTAGTCCTTTTGCTTTTACAAAATGGTTAGGAAACACCGTTCTGTCAGGTTTCAGCAGATCTTGGGGACTATTCTTACAAGCGTAATCATTAATCACAAATTAAATTATTTCCCGCATTGAAATTAATTCTGGTGACTGAATTCTCATCCAAAGAAACAAATTTATTCACTCCCTGTCACAACACTCCTTCAGATTATGAGAGGAACCCGCTACCCTCCCGCATCAATCTTCCAGTCTTTAAATATTTCCATTGTAGCAAACTTCTGATCAAAGGCCTCTCTCCTCCCCAAACTGTCCTCTTCTCCGATTATGAGAGAAACTGAGGTGCAAGGCGACAGAAGTCCTCGCTATCTTTTCTCCACCCTTCCTAAGCTAAGTTCCTCGCTGTTAAACTCGAAACACCAGACCTCTCAGCGCTTAGGACGCTGATTCCATTCCTCAACTCTGCGGGGAACGGCTCCGGAAGGGGCAGCAAATCCTCCTGGTCCCATCCGAGCCGCCGTAGCGCTAGCGCCGCGGGAGTTCGGCAGCCCAGGTCGCCAAGGCAACCGCTCGGCTGCTAGTTGCGGGCGCCAGGCGGCCCTCGGGAGGCGCCGCGCGCCGGTAGCCCCGGCACGGCGAGAAGGCGAGGCGGCTAGACGGCAGGTGAGCAGGGGCCAGCAGGCAGTCGCGGGCCAGCAGCGCCTCGGCTGGCGTCGACTCCACCACTGACGAGGAGCTGGGCCGTAGGAGACCCCGGGAAAGGACGCAAGGGCCAGACCTTTGTCACCTCGCGCGCGCTAGGAGTAGGATCTGTTTTGCCATTTGCCCTCGCCCTGCAATCGAGTGAAAGGTGCTTTAGCCTGTTTGTGTGTGTGTGTGTTTCCTTGAGCGCCTTGAAAAGTTTCTTTCTTTTTCAAATAACCTTTCCTATTTGGGTGTCGGGGAATAACTCGAAACTGCAAAAAATAGATGCGTGCGCGACTCTTACGAGGCCACAGAGATTTTACTTCTTTGTTGGTTTTCTCGCCTGCAAAATGAGGATAGTGATAGTACCTGTTATATTAGGTTATTACAAAGGAAATTTATATTTGAAATCCGTGCAGGTAAGTCTCTTCCCAGTACTTGGGAGTTTTATTGCTACTGCTATTAGAAGGAGCATCGTTGATCAGTTGTTATGAGCCAGGGCCTGGGCTTGTCGCCAGGGGTAAAAAAGTGAGTGAGACATTTTGCCCTCCTTCTTACAGAGACAGATCCATAAACAGAAATCCACTGCGATTTGAACTATGGTTTTGGACGTACACAGGACTGTGCACAGAGAAAACAACTGATCTAGAATGTGAGAGATGAG
The DNA here is from genome assembly GCA_004026965.1 of Petromus typicus. NCBI lineage: Eukaryota > Metazoa > Chordata > Mammalia > Rodentia > Petromuridae > Petromus > Petromus typicus. The sequence goes on from PVIR01000170.1 coordinate 203,770, forward strand.
CATGGCGAGAGATTCCAAGAAAGGTGATTTCCAAAATGAGCCAGACAGGTGCTTTGGTATGGCAGGAAGAAGAGACTGATGAAGTGCACCAGATTTAGGCAGAGAGAGGAGTGAGTGCACAGCCCTGGGGGAGAGAGAGGAGGTTTCTTGGGAATCCGTAGGGATTTCGGGCCGGCTGAAGGCAAGATTTGAGAGGTGGAGGTGGTCTGGACAGTTATTGTCTTAGGATATAATGTTTATATTGTTTATAATATGTGGAGTGGTACCTGTACATAACACGTCAACCCCACTCCCTTTCCATTTTCTTCCTCTATCTCTAGATCTCCTTTCCTATTGAAAAAGATGTATTTCTCTACTTCCTATTATCTATGTTTTATTTTGTTCTGTATTTATAATTTGAGTTTCTTCATGTAAGAGAAACCGTGTGATGTGTAAGCTTGTATGTCTGATTTATTTCACTTAACATTATGGTTTCAAGGGTTTTAATCAGGAGATGTTTATTTGTGGTTTCTGAAAGATACCAGATATTTTTGTTGCTCTCCCTTGGTCTCATCTCACCTCCCATATATTTTTAACTTTGCAGCCATTCATTTATGCTGATTTAAACAATAATTATTGAATATTGTTTTAGACTCCTTTTCATTATTATAACAAAGTATCTAAAGCTGAGCAACTTTATAGAAAAACAAGGTTTATTCAGCTCGCAGTATTGGAGATTCTAGGGCCTAGACCTGAAAGTGGTTTTGGTAGCAGACATAATAATGTGGTTTAAATCATCACATAGCAACACACGGAGGACACAAGTGTGTCTTTTCTGAATTCTCTCTGCCTCTTCCTCCTTTCTCTTCCTCCTCCTCTTTTTCTTTTCTGCTGCAGTTCTGGGGTTTGTACCCAGAGCCTCACACCGACAACACAAACACTTTATCACTGAGCTATCCCTCCCCCACTTTAATTAATATTTTAAAAATTTGAAACAGAGTCTTGCTGTGTTGTCCAGGCTGGCTTTGAACTTGGGATCCTCTTGCCTCAGCCTCCAGAGTAGCTGTGACTACAAGGGTGGACTGCCACACCTGGCTCAGTGTCCAGTATTCAGGACCAGGTGTGGTGGTGCAAAACTGTAATCCAAACATGGTGGGAGGCTGAGGCAGGAAATTCAGAAGTTTAAGCGTACCCTCAGCGGTTTAGTGACTTAGTGAAGCCCTGTCTCAGAGTAAAGGATTGGCAATGCAGCATTGCTGGTTCAGTCTACAGTACTATAAAACAAACAAGTGACCAGATCCTAATCTAATCCCAAAGGCCCCCACCTCTCAATGCCTGCTATCTGCCAATAATAGGTAGATAAGTCTTCACCTTCTTAATACCTTACAGTGGAATTTAATTTCAACATGTAAGTTCTTGGGGGATGCACTCAGACCACATCTGAACAATAGCCAGGATCTGCTGTGTGCCAGGGACTGTGTGGGTACTGTAGTAAGGAAACACGTTCCTGATGGAGATCACAGACTAGAGAAGGAAGCATGCAGCAAACATTTAGTTGTAAGTGTGATGAGAGTTGTGAAAGGGGGCTCATGCTAAGGTGAACCCAGCCTAGTTTGGGGGTTCAGGGAAGGTGGCAATTGAATGTTCTGAGGGAGTAGTGAAAGTCAGTTGTATCTGGGGGGTTAGTTGTATCTGAGGGAGTGGGGGGAGTCAGTTGTCACAAGGGGGTTATATTCCAAACACATTCAGAATCACTGTACATTCGTGGAGATGGAAATCCGCTACAACTAGAGCTTAAGAGATCAACACGGAAAGACCTCCATCTAAAGAGAATTTTATAAAAAGCCCAGATCATTCAGGGTATTAACACATGGCACATTCTTAGAAGAGCCATTCACAGGATATCCAGAAGAAACGGCTAAGAAGTAGGTGGGAGCCAGGAGAGTATAGTAATAAAAGACAAGGGAAGAGGTCAGCTTTGCTAGATGCTGCTGACATGCCAACTGAGCTAAGTTAGATCTGAAATGTGTCCTCTGAATAAATAAGGCAGGTCACTAGGGACCTCAATGAGCAGATTTGGTGAAAAGTCGGAGGCGGAATCTATAATATTGGCAGCTTCCAAAGGTTCAATGTAATGTATCAGTGGGATGAAGTAAGAGTGGGATGTGAGAAAGACAAAGTGTAGGCAGCTCGAAGAAGTTTGGCTGTGAGGGGAGGGAGAAAGAAGGCTGGAGAGCAACTGCGGAATGGAGCCTGATCAAGAGCTTAAATGCTATTGGCGTAGAGCCAGCGTCAGGGACCAGCTAGGAAGAGAGAGAATCCGAAGGGGAAAATGGATAACACAACTTTCCCGAGAGAGTAGGAGTGGATCACTTCACAGCACAGTAAGAGAAGTAGGGATGGTGATAACGCCCAACACAACCGGTATAATGGAACAAAAGATATACATGTGTAAAGCCATGTGTTCAGCCAGGCATGGTGGCACATGCCTGTAATCCCAGCACTACATGGGGCCGAAGCAGAAGATTGCAAACTTCAAGCCCAGCCTAGGCAAGCCACATTTTCATTATTGGCAGATACTGGGTGTAGTATGTGGGAGGCAGAGGCAGGAGGTTTGCCATGAATTTGAGGCCAGCCTGGGCTACATAGAGAGATGGTTTCAAAAAAAGGAGCATTTACTGTTGGCAAATAGCACACATTCATTGAACCAGTGTTGTATTTTGTTTGGCCCAGATAAACCCTATTATGATCCCTGGTTTATGAGTTAGGAAACTAGGTAAAAATGTTTATCCCATGTCAAACTGAATGCTGTATGTGAATGCCGTGTTTTGATTGTCTGAGCCCAGAGCTTTTAGACTTAATCACTACCTGGAAGATATAATTTTCTATCTGTGATGTGATTATATGTTGAGAGAATTAAGTTTAAAATATTTACATATAAGATTAAGTGAATAAGCAGCTGTGAGATAGAGGAAAAAGCAATGGCTGCTTCCTTCTCCTCTTCCCTCCCTTAATCACGGCTCCTCCCTTTTCCTTTCTTCTCTCCTCCTCCTCCTTTTTCTTGCTCCTCCTCTTCCTCTTCCTCTTCTTTTTGGTGCTGGGGAGGGCCTCAAGCATGGTAAATATAGGCTCCACCATTGAGTGAGGCCCTCCAGTTCCGAAAAACTATAACTTTATTTACAATTTTTCTTGTTTGTCCATGTTTGCAGTATATAATGATTGTATTCATCACAGAGAGTTGGTACTGAACATAACAGGTCTTATGTGTCCTTCCCCTTCCCCCAAAGCAATGGCTTTATGCACCCAATGATAGAAAGTGTAATTGTAGGAGAAAAGACAATAACAGCATGAAGACACTTAGAAATAAACTAAAAAATAAATATGCCAGGCCTTGGAACCTACACTAAATGTTGCCTAAGTTTGAGAACAAGAGAACAGGATAAGTATTAGGATAAAAAAGAGGTAGTTTTTCTGTGGGGAAAATGAAATATTGATAGCAGAAAAGGGGAAGTAAAAAACAGTCTCTGTACAAGACATCATGAGAAAGTATAGAAAGATACTGCTGTGATGATTTTATAATACTGAAAACAGACTGGTTAAATTATAGTCAACCATCTGATAGATACTTCAACCATTAAAAAAAATTAGGTGAGAGCTATATATAGTAAAAAGATATTTGCTTCATATGGCTCATATGTTAAGTGTAAAAGACAGATGATAGTACAGTATGTTCCTATTTTTAAGTGTGCACATACATATCTAAATGAAAAAATGTCTGGAGATATTAGTTCATAACCATGGGGGGGAGGATTGAGACAAGGTCTTGCTATGTAGCCCAGGGTAGCCTTGAACTCATGATGATCCTTCTGTCTCAGCCTCCCAAGTGCTGGGATTATAGGCGTGTCTCACCAGGCCTGGCTCCATCACCATTTTTAAGCATGCAAGTTAGTAGTATTAAGTCTATTCACATTGTTGTGCAGCCTATCTCCAAAGCTTTTTTATCTTGCAAAACTAAAATTCTGTGCTTGTGAAACAACTTCCATTTTCTCTCCTTCTCCCTAGCTCCTGGCAACCACATCTAATTATTTTTTTTTTCCCAAGTACTATGGATTAAACCCAGGACCTCAGGCATGCCACACCAGCACTTTACCACTGAGATACATGCCCAGCTTTTTGGGTTTTTTTCTGTTTTTTATTTATTTATTTTTTGAGACAGGGTCTTGCTGTTGTAGTTCATGCTGGCCCTGAGCTCAGCCTTGGACTCACAGCAATCCTCCTGCCTCTGCCTCCCGAGGGCTGGAATTACAGGTGTGAACCAATATGCCAGCACTGTGGCATGTGGTGCTAATTGCTGGTGGGTGTAAGCCACCACACCCAGCATTGTGGTATATGGTTACTGGGGATTGAACCTTGCACTTGAGCTTGCAAGGCAGGCACTGAACCACTGAGCTATCTCTCCGGCCCTGGGGATTTTTTTGAGACAGATTTTTGCTAAGCTACCCAAACTGAGTTCAAACTTGGGATCCTCTTGCTCAGCTTTTCAAGGACCTGGGTTTCTATGTGTACACCACCACATTTTATTTTATTTTAAAATTATTTTATTTATATTTTAGGGTTTTTTTTTTTGAGACAGGGTCTCACTTTATAGATCAGGCTGGCCCTGAACTCACTATGTAGCCCAGGCTAGCCTCAGACTCAGCAATCTTCCTGCCTCTGCCTCCCAAGTGCTTGGATTACAGGCATAAGCCACCACTCCCAGAATTGTGATATGCACCACATTTCTTTTATCCATTTGTCACTGCTGGACTTTTGGGTTGCTTTTATCTTTTAGTATTGTAAATAATGGTGCTGTGAACCATGTCTAGTAGGATGGTAAGCTCTTTATCCCTGTTGTGAGATCATAAGTAACTGTTTATTCCTTTCCTCAGTGCTTTTTTCTTTTTTCATTGCTTTTTAAAAATAAGTATAAATTACTTTCATAATCAGAAAAAGCAGCCAAGATACCATGATACCTTGGTTCATGAATGTTTTCATTTGTAAACAATTTGGTTTGCAAACAGATTTGGCAAAATTTTGTTTTTGTTTGAAACTCTTCATCTAAAGACAAGCATGACCTTTTTCAAAATTGTAGAATAAATTAAGTTTATAAACTGAGGTACCACTGTATATCCTATATTGAGGGATGGGCAGCCAAAATGGAACGGAGGGGCAGATTAGAGCAACCTTTCTGGGGAGTCAATAGAACTTCACAACTGAGGTGTCTTGGGAGGAGGTGGAAGAGGAAGCCTTCTTGGCATGTAGTAGGAGGGGCTCCAGTCCTAGTGTGGCTGGATTAGGGAAGCAGGAAGGAGAGCCAAGTAAGTCCTTGTTCAGCAGTTAGGAGTTTTTCCAAAAGGGTGAAAAAAGCCATTGAAAAGAGGAGAAACGGGGCTGGGAATTTAGCTCAGTGTTAGTGTTCTTAGCACAATGGAAGCCCTGGGTTTGATTCTCAGTGCTACCAGAAAAAAAAAAAAAAAAAAAGGAAATGGCATGATGACATAAGATTTATGTAAAGCAGATTACCAGAAGATTGAAATGAGCTCTGTCTCCATCACCCTGCATAATAATAAACTCAAAATGGATCAAAGTCCTTAATGTAAAACTTGAAACTCTGCAATTACTAGGGGAAAACCCTTCAAGATGTTGGTACAGGCAGTGATTTTTCTGAATAGGACTCTCAAAGCTCAGGAAAAAAGCAAAATTGAAAGTGGAATTACTTCAAACTGAAAAATTTCTGTATAGCAAAGAAAAGATGAGACAAATGTACAGAATGATAGGAAATATTTACCAGTGAGTTTGAGATCACCCTGGGCTACATAGTGAGTTGAAGGCCAGCCTGAACTATATAATGAGACCATGTCTCAAACAAAAAATCTAAAATATATAAAGAACTTGAAAAACTTAACAAAAATACAAGTAATCCAATTGAAAATTAGCAAATAATGTAAATAAATATTTCTTTTTATTTTGAAATAGGGTCTCACTTTGTAGTTCAGGGTGGCCCTGAGCTCAGCCTCAAACTCACATCACAGCAGTCCTCTTGCCTCTGCCTCCCAAATGCTGGGATTACAGGCGTGAGCCACCACACCTGGCACTGTGGTATGTGGTACTGATTGCTGCTGGGTGTGAGTCTCCATACCCAGTATTGTAAGTGGTTACCAGGGAATCGAACCCCACGCCCTTGTGCTTGCAAGACAGGTGCCGGAACCACTGAGCTAAATCCCTGGCCCCTGTAAATAAATATTTCTCATAAGAAGATATACAAATGGCCACTAAATATGTAAAATACTCAGTATCACCAGCCATCAGGGAAATGTAAATCAAAAGTATAAGAGGTAGCATCTTACCCCAGTTAGAGTGGTTATTATTAAAAAATGCTGATGAGAATATGGAGAAAAAGGAGCCCTTATATTCAGTTTTTGGGAACATGAATGAAGATAGGCACTATGGAAAACAGCATGGAGGTTCCTCAGTAGACTAAAAATAGAACTACCATATCCTACTCCTTATCCTAAAGAAGTACAGTCAGCACACAAAGGAGATTCCTGCATATCCATGTTTATTATAGCACTATTTACAGCAGCCAAGGTGTGGAATCAGTCCAGGTGCCTGTGAACAGGTGATTGGATAGAGAAAATATAGTATATATATATATATATCACAGAGCATTAGACATAAAGAAGAGTTAAATCCTGTCATTTATAGCACAGTAGACGAAACTGGAGGATATTAATGTTAAGTAAAATGAGCCAGACATAGAAAGAGAAATTTTTTTGTGCGTTTGTTTCTTGTGGTACTGGGAATCAAACCTAGAGGCACTCTATCACTGAGCCACATGGCCAGCCTCCTGCCTTTTTTTTTAAGACAAAGTATATACTACCACAACCTGGTTGATAAGGATTTTGAAGTATAAATAAGAATTAGCCGGAGATTTAGAGAGGAAGACATAGAACTGCTGCAAGAGAAATTTTTATTTATTTATATTTTTGGTACCAGGGATCAAACTCATAAACTTGTGCTTGTAAGGCAGGAACCAGAACCACTGATCTAAATCCCTGGCCCTTGGAAAGAGAAATGTTACATTTTTGTCTCATGTGGAAATTAAAATGAAAAAACAAAAAGTCCTCCTGAAAGTGGAATAGTGATTTTTAGAGACTGGGAAGGGTGCTGGGTGTCAGGAGAGGGTAAAAGAAGGGTGAATGGCCAGGATCAATGCAAGATATATGCATGTGTGGGGAGTTTCACAGTGAGTCACATGAGTTCTTGTTCATAATATGTATTAATAATGAAAAGAGATCTGAATCAAAAATCTGTATTAGAAGGGAGGAGAATTTTTTTCTTTTTTTGAGACAGGCTCTCCCTATACAGTTCAGGGTAACCTTAAACTGACAGCATCCTCTTGCCTCAGCCTCCAGAGTGCTGGGAATATAGGCATACACCACCATGCTTGGTTTCATTGTGTATTTACTTATTAATTTATTAGTTAACTTATTTATTTTTGAGACAAGGCTCACTATGTAGCCCAGTCTAGTCTTGAACTCATGGTGACCCTCCTTCAGCCTCCTGAGTGCTAGGATTACTGGCATGTGCTACCACACCTGGCAGAAATAACAGGACAGTAATTAAAATGATATTTCTAGGAAAACTAGTAAGATGCACAGCTTTCCTATACCCTCAAGTCCTTGTTCTTTATTAGCTAGTCCCTGGAAATTGTTAGAACTCGTTTGTATAATGGGAAGAATCAAAATTTGGGTTTCAAGAAGCTCAGGGTAACCTTGTGCAACTGTCTGAGTCTAGGGTCCTATGTCAGTAAAATGGCTCATGAGGGTCATTTGAAAGTTAGCCAAACCAACTCCAGGTTTGTGGCACACATATCTATTCCCAGCTCTTGGGATGCTTAGACAGGAAGATGGTGAGCTTGAGGTCACCCTGAACCACGTAGTGAATTCAAGGCCAGCTTTCACCCTGTCTCAAAAAAGGAAGAGGAAAGAAAAGTTAGTTATAAGCAGGGAACAGTGATACCCCACTGCAGTTCCAACTTCCCAGCACTTGTGGGGCTGAGGTGGGAGGAGAGCTTGAACCTGGAGTTTGAGGCCAGCCTAAGGAACATGGTAAGACTGTGTTATTTTAGCCATTATAAAATTTGGCCACTAGAAGAGACTTAATAAATGTGAATTATCTTGTTTTCTCCTACTCATGATTCCATAAACTTGCATTTTTGTGCTAGTGATCTAATTCTAACCTTTAATGTCTGTTAAACATAATATGGTTCTTCTGTTTTCTGCGTGCATTAGGTTTCAGTGGGGTTTTTTTGGGGGGGTGTTCTATGTGGCACATACTAATTGTGGGACCAAAAATTGAAACTTGCAGTGCAATAAGAATTTTACACTTAGAAGGTTGAGAGAACAGAATAGTTTTAAGGACGTAGTGCTGCAGTCCTAGGGAAATTTTAGACATGCTTTTAATTACGCTGAAGAAAGCAGTGCAAGGTCATGTCTAGGCATGAGGCACTGGAGTTCTCTGGATGTGAATTCATCTCTTGGCCTAGATACCATCTGCTTTTTAATTTTTATTTGTTTATTATTATTATTTTTTGCAGTACAGGGGATTGAACTCCAGCCCTTGTGCTTGCAAGGTAGGCATGGAACCACTTGAGTTAAATCTTTGGCCTGGTACTATCTGCTTTCATGCACAAGCTACTTAACGTTTCTTAGCTTCAGAGTGTAGTTTCCCTATTTGTAAATGTATGTAATCAGAGTTCCTTGTTTTTCTTGAGGATTGCATGAAATAAAAGGCTCAGCATACTCTTGGCAGGTAGAAAGTACCTGACGTAAGTGTTAGCTGCTGTATTTATTATGAGGCCTTTGAAATATGTAGAATGATTCATTAACTTTTTTTTCCCCAAAAGGCTCTTTTAAAATAGCTCTTTATTTGGAAACCTACTATACAGTAACTACTGTATGGAAAAGACACAGCAGTATTTTAGAGACCCCATGTCCAGTCTCACATACGCACCATGCAGATCTGGTTTACTCAGCTTCTCAAAATATTTGATTAACTGTTAGTACCTTTTCCATACCTTTTGAGGTGATCTCTCTATAATGTGGGTAATTTTTGACTTAATAGAAGTCATACTTACACTAGAGGTAGAACAGGCAGTAAGGTTAACTTAGTCTATGATTGTAGGCTTCTTTCCTTAGATTCTCTTGGTTGTAGCCTCCTCAGAATATTGGTTCCATTCTTAGTGACAGAATTCTGGTAGCAGCAGTCTCAGATGTGTTACAGAGATTATCTCTTCTGCTTTTTTCTTTAGAGTATATACACACACACACACACACACACACACACACACACACACACACACACACACACACACACACACACACACACCAACTCCCAGGGTGGAGAAGAAGCTAACCCTACAATCTCATTGGCCTGAATTGGGTTGTGTGCCCACTCCTGAACCAATTCCTATCATGAGGACAATGTTATGTCCTAACTAGCTTAGTGCCGGTTCTTAAATAAGTCATTTAGACAGAATGGTTTTAGTCCAATCAGAAATAGAATTGTGATTCTGTTAGGAAGTATTCTTTCTTTCCTCCTCCTTTCCTTCCTGTCTTTACTTACTTATTAATACTGGCGATTGAATCTAAGGCCTCCCTAAGGATGTTGTTCTACCACTGAGGTACATACCCCAACCATTTTTAATTTAATGTAATTTAATTTAATTCACTTTTTTGAGACAAGTTCTTGCTTTGTAGTTCAGGCTGGTCCTAAGCCCAGTATGCAGTCCAGGAAAGCCTCAAACTCACAGCAATCCTCCTATCTCTGTCTCCAGAGTGTTGAAATTACCAAGCTGGGCACTGTGGTGTGTGGTACTGATTGCTGGTGGGCGTGAGTCACCACACCCAGCATTGTTGTATGTGGTTACTGGAGACCGAACTTGGGCCCTTGTGTTTGCAAGACAGGCACCAGAACCACTGAGCTAAATCTCCGGGCCCTTATTTTGTTTTTGTGAGACAAGGTCTCACTCTATATTAGGCCGGCCCTTGAACTCCCTGTGTAGCCCAGGCTGGCCTAATATTTGTGGTGATCTTCCCATCTGGTCTTCCGAAGTGCTGGGATTACAGGTTTATACTACCACTCCTGGCTTGCAGAAACTTCTGTGGGCGTGCTGTGCTTCGGAGCACGAGAATGGTATGTTTGGTTTTAGAGATTTGACTAGAGTCGCCACCTGAACACTAGACTGCCTAGATTTAAGTTCTTACTTTGCCATTTGTTAGTCTTATGACTTCTGTCCATTACTTAACCCCATTATGGTGCAGATCACATCTATGTAGAATTATGGTCACAATGACATGCAAAGTTTTGAGGACTAACAGATTTAATATATAGAGAGAGTTTAGAACAGTGCCTGGTAAATACTAACCACATTCCAAGTGTTTGTCATGATGTTGATAATGATGATGATCAGTGAGCCAGCTGGGTTGGTTTTTAAGGCTATTTGAGTTTAACTTGTTATTGGAATTATATAATAACTAAGCTTTATATTAACTAATATGAGGACAAGAAGGAAAAAAGAATGCCTTTTTTGAAAACTAAGTTGAATGTTTGATGGAAGAGACCTCTGAAAAAGTTAAGAGTCCATGCATAGTGGTGAATGCCTATAATCCCAACACTTGGTTAGGTTGAGGCAGGAGGATCAGTTATAAGTTCAAAGCCAGCTTGGGCGACCTAGAGAGTTCAAGGTCAGCCTGACCATAGTGAGATCCTGTCTCAAAACACCAAAAAAAAAAAAGGAAAGAATAAAATCATCAAAATTTAAAATTCTGCTTAAGTATCTTTCCAGTATAAACTGAAAATCATAGACATGCATCATAGAAGTGGTTCATGCAGGAACTGTCAGGATTTATTGTCCAAGAAGAGGCATTGGACCCTTATGAAGCATTTGGCAAATGATTTCTTTTTTTGAGAGCATCTCGCTATGTCATCTAGACTGGTCTTGAGCTCATCATGTAGCCGAGGCTGTCTTTGAACTCACAGGAATCCTACTACCTTCACTGCCCAAATCCTGAGATTTCAGGCAAGTGCCATCACAGTTTATGTTTTTTTTGGTGGTACTGGGGATTGAACTAGGGCCCTTGTCCTTCTAAGGTAGGCGTAGTACCACCTGAGCTAAATCCCCAGCCTCCGCCAGTTTATGAATATGCAGTACCTTTTTTTTTTTTTTTTGTAGCGCTAGGGTATTTGTCCTGCCCTTTTTTCATGTTTAAATTTTGAGATAGAGTCTTGCTGAATTGCTAAATTATCCAGACTGAGTTTGAATTTGAAATTCTCCTGCTTCAGTCTCCCAGAGTACTGGGGTTACAGGGATACATTACTGTGACTAGCTCATGAATTTTCATTTTCAGATATTCTTTGTCTGAAGGTGTATACCTGGGGTCAATCCAGGGGTGCTCTACCCCTGAACTATGTCCCCTGTACTTTTTATTTCTCATTTTGAGACAAGGTCTTGCTAAACTGCACATGCCAGCCTTGATCTTGATGTTCTCCTACCCCAGCCTCCTGAGTAGCTAGGAATACAAGTGCATGCCTGGCTCATGATTCCTCTCTTTAATGGTGTTTTACTTGAAAGGATTTTTTTTTTTTTTTTTTTTTTTTAGTTTTTCGAGACAGGGTCTTGCTTTGTAGTTCAGGCTGGTTCTGAACTCAGCAATCCTCCTGTCTCTGCCTCCCAGGTGCTGGGATTACAGACATGAGCCACTCTGCCTGGCTTTAAAGGTGTTTTAAAAAGTGAATCACATCATTAGTTCTGGTAACCCCATCAAGGAGAGAACATTATTATATTATTTTTTAAATTGTGATGTATGCATTTCTTTTCATCAAGTGAAAGAAATATCACCAAAACCTATCTTTGAACATTTATGTTGTTTTTCAGTTTTAAAAGTGGTGCTCTGGTGAACTTTAAGGGAGGTCTTCTCTAATCAGTATGCTTTAGCGAAGGATTTCCAAGGACTTCTTTCCCTCATTACTGAGGGCCCTGGATTTCTGTCTGTGAACCATTAAAGTTCCATAAAAGAGAGCATGTGACATTCCAGACCTAATTTTGCATTTGGATTTAGCTTCTTTACTTCTGTGGGCCACTCTCTGATATTTAATGACATTTAATATATCAAAAGTTTGGATGTCCCAGAGAATATGTACTAGAGTTTGTTCTGATGTGATGACTTTTTCCAGATCACATAACACTTTGAACTGTTCTTTTTATAGAATCTTTATATATACTCTTCCTCCCTAATTACTTCTGCATTTGTTTTTGTCAAACTCAGTTTGGTGAGGTCCAGAAGACTATCAGGCAACCCCTAACACACAATGGGTGCTTAATTTATGTTCACAGAATGTATGAATGAAAGAATGTCACTTTCTGCTATTATTGCTTCGTCACTTCCTTTGCTTTTTGTGTGTGTAATCCTAGTGACTGAACCCAGTGCCTTTGCCCTGAGCTACAGCCCTAGCCCTTCTTATTTTTTATTTTGAGATAGAAGTCTCACTAAATTGCTAACTTGCCTAGGCGGGACTTGAATTTACACTCCTCTTGCCTCGGCTTCCCAGTGTACTGGGTTACAGTTGTGCGCTATACCACTTGGAATGAATTTTGATTTGGGATGAGTATAGAAAGAACTTGAAGACTTTGGGGCACTCACTTTTATTTTCTGAGGAGAAAAACAGCATATAGAGTGGGCAGAGTAGAGAAATAGAAAAAGGAGGCCCATAGACAAATCTCCTTACCTTTATTATAATGTCAGTGCGAAGGTTACGAGTTGACATAGGGAAGTACAAACAACAACTGAAGTGCCACTGCTGCTGCTTTCACTGTTGACTCACCTTTGTGTAACTGAAGAGAGCTGAGTTTGGTGACTGTGGTGCTAACTTGGAGACCTTGGACACCACCCTTTCCAAGCTGGTTTCTCTGTCTGAAAAATGAGAATAATGATAACATCTTATATCACACAAAGCAGTGAAATAATGCATATAGATTTGTTCTGGATTAATTAACCTTAACTACAAATTTTAAGAGTGAGATTCTGGACTAGAATGACCCTTCTGAAGATGTTTTGGAAGTCTAGCCAATTTCTCTGTCTTCTCATTCTGCGATTTATGATACTCATTGCCAGAATCATTTGTTCACCTGGTACATAAATATTATAGCAATAATGTAAGCTTTGTTTCCATTTATAAGATGTTTCTGGAACATGAAAACTGTTATATTCACTGAGTTGGAATAGTTCTCAATTAGATTGATGAAGGGATAAAAACAGTTCTCCTCAGGAGTCCTGTGCTGAGGATTAGGCTTGGAAAATTTTTATAGGAGAATCTGTTTTTGAAATATAAACACTATTTTTGTCTAGATTTTTCTCATACCAGTTTATTCCTAATGAAAGTTCTATAAACTACCAATTACTTGACCACTTTCCCAAAGGCAAAATTTCTCAAAAAAGTTAGTTTTCTTTTAACTGAACACACTAAGTTTAAACACTTTACCGTATCCTCAGGGCTGCAGAGAATTCTAAATATGTAAAGCATCCATTCAAACCGCACACAGACTTAGCTGGCTGAGATAAGAATTAGGTACTACAGGAGGAGAGATGGGATGTGCTAATGGTTGGAATACATTTTTGCAGTGTTTGGACAGGACAGTCATCTGCCACATTCCTGGGCATGAGAGTAACATAAGTCCAGGTCAAAAAGTCAGTGCCCTAGGAGACTGAAATTCTCAAGGAGTTAAAACTTTTAATTAAAATTTAAAGTATTTGCCATTTAGGTTTGACTTTTTAAATTTTTGGTTTTGTTGTTTCAGATAGTAAAATGTCAGGCTTCTTAGAATTTGTGATTTGTATCATCTTGTATTTCATAAACTTTTTGTTTAAACAAACTAAGCACTGACTCTGAAATAAGGAAAACAAACACATACCAGGCACAGTTTTATCTCAAAAAAGAAAACGTCCTTTTAATCCTGATTGTTTCTGTTGCCATTCAGTCTATCTATTTACATTGCAGCAAGACACACCTGTTGCGACTGGCCAACCATACCACAGTGGCAACAGCCTCCTTGTTGGTCTCCCTGATTCTTTGTTTGCCTTTTCTTAAAAGATTTACATGTGTATATACATGCAGACAAATTGTGTACACTGTATATTTGTTTTCCATGATGATCAGGATGATTTATAAACATCTGTTGGTGGTAATAATAGATTCACATGTAGTTGTAATACATCATACAGAGATTCTATGTGCCCTTTAATTAGTCTCCCTTAGTAATATCTTGCAAAGCTATAATTCCACATCAAGACCAGGATTGATATTCACACTCTAACAATCTTCTTTAGATTATCTAAAGGATAAACATAAATGTGATCATGTCATCCCAGCTAAAGTAACATCAGTGGCTTTCAGTTCACTTGGATTAAAATCCGAACTCCTCCCAGGTATGGTAGGATATACCTGTAATCTCAGTACTCAGAAGGCTGCAGCAGGAAGATTTCCATGAGTTCAAAGCCAGTCTAGACTACATAGTGAGTGTTTAAGGATAGACTGAAGTACAGAGCAAGACTCTGTCTCAGAAACCAAAATATCAAATCATGTCACATCAAATCAAATCCAAACTCCTTCCTAGAGCTTCCAAAGCCTTTTGGGACCCAGATCTTGGCTGGCTCCAGCTACATTGTTTTTCTTGCTTTCCAGCATCTAGCCAGCCATAGTTTCTTACTCTGGAACTTCCTCCTCAGGGCACTTGCCCCAAAGCAAGCTGTGCCTGGAATGTTCTTCCCTGTGTTTCAAATTCTGACATACCTTCCTTAGGTCTTAGTTCACATGTCACTTACTCAAGGTAACCTTGCCTCATCACTGTAATGTAACTTACTCCCCACTTCATTTAATTCACCTCTCCTTTACTCTGTTTTTCTTTATAGAATTTGCTACTGTCTGAGCTGGGTGTAGTGGTGTATACCTGTAATCTCAGCTACTCAGAAGGGCGAGTCAGGAGGTTTGCAAATTCAAGTTCAGCTCAGGCAGTTTTAGTGAGACCCTATCTGAAAATTAAACCTGGGCATTTGGAGCTGTCAATTATATTCCTTACTATTGGTTATATAAGTACCATACTGTTTTTATTATTGCAACTTTGTAGTAGATTTTTAAATTGTGGTTCAAATGCACTGAAATTCACCATTTACCAGATTGCTTTTACTGTTTGGAGCCTATACACTTTTATGAGGTTTTGAGAATCAGCTTTTCGTTTACTGCAAAAGATGATGTTGGAAAATCAATAGGTGTGATTTTCTGTGGATGGTGTTGAATACTATTAGTACTATAACAATATTAAATTTTACTCATGAATATGAGCTGTCTATTCACTTATTCATGTTATCTTTAATTCCTACAGCAGTGGTTATGGACTTTAAGTGTACAAACCTATCACTGTTTTGATTTAATAAATTTTGGATATTAAAAAAAATTAAACCTGCCCAGTTTGCTTTCTTTTTTTTATTTTTAAATTTGTTTTTAGGGTTTTTTTTGTTTGTTTGTTTTTTGGTTTTTGGATTTTTTTGAGACAGGGTTTTGCTTTGTCAGGCTGGCTGTGAACTCACTATGTAAGCCCAGGCAACCCACGAACTCTCCTGCTTCTGACTCCTGAGTGCTGGGATTATGGACATGAGCCAACATGCCTGGCTTTGTGGTATGTGGTACTGGAGATTGAACTCAGGACCTTGCACTTGCCAGGCAGACACTGGAACCACTGAGCTAAGTCACTGACCCAGCCAGTTTGCTTTGTGACATATTCCCTGTCACGATTTGTTGCCTTGCCACAACCAAAGGTAGAGGCCAATTGAGCATGGACTGAAACCTCCAATATAAGTCTTTCCTCTAAAAATAAAATAAAATTGGTAGAGCACATGAATTCATTTTCCAGTATCATGAAGAAGGGAAATATAAAGGGGAAGAGGAGGAGAATAAGTAAGAGAAAGAGAAGAAAGAGGAAGAGGAGGAGAAGAAATTTACTACTTTCTGAAATTATTTGTTTAATTGCTTTTTGTTTTGTCAAGTAGAAGTTAAAGTGTTGGTTCTGTTTGTTATTTTCTCAGTAAACAGAAGAGGACATGGTATGTAGTAGGTACTCAACAACCATTTCCTGAGTTACTGAACTTACAGTATGAGGAAACTGAGTCTCAAAGTGACTCCTTTACCTACGGCCACACAGCTGGGAAGGAGTAGAGCCACAATGAGAAGCCCAGTCACAGAGGTCCTACTGTAGAGTTAAGTTTGTCCCATGTGAAGATAGGGCCAGGCGGTGGGGATTAGAGAGTGACAGGGAGAGTGGCAGAATTTCAGACTAGAGACATGGTCAAGGCCAGGCTCACCCTGTCAGGCTTTGTAGACTGCAGTGAGGTACACAGCTCTTTCTCTAAGAGCAGTGGGAATGACTGGCAGATAATAAGCAAGGGAGCTACTTATAGGTCCTGCTGAGTTCATTGGAATTCTCAGGTGCTGGCAACTAAAGTCTCATTCTGGAATGATGTTTTTCTTTTATTCTTTGTCTCCCCTCCCCCTCCCCCATGTATACACTTATTTTTTCTTTTTGAAATGCTGGGGATGAAACACAGGCCCCTGTCTATGGTAAGCAAGCACTGCTCCAGTGAGCTACCTTGCTACCCCCTATATGAATTTCTATGGAGACCATTTAGGAGAAACACTGTGGTCCTGTCCCCTTCAAAAAGCACACATTAGTTATATCATATTGGTCCTTCCAATCAGAGATTCAGGTAGGATGATCGGTTTGATGTAGGGAAAGGAAGGCACAGCGCCTGCTGAATTTTGGGTATGTTAGTGGGAAAGTACCATATGGTATCTTAGGTCTGTCTTTTGTGTGCCTTGGCCTCTGACAGTCATGTGGCTACTGCAACTTGAGATTCACTGGGATTACTCTTTTTGTTTCTTTATTGAGTTTATTGGTACATTTTAGGAATACATAATAACCGTATTCATCATTGTCATTGGGATCACTCTTGGCCACAAATGAACCTCTCTGTTTGGGGCAAAGCCTTTGGATCAAGTTTTATTTGAGACTGCATATTAAAAACAAGGGTAAATGAACATATTCTTAGCAAATACATTAGCCCCGATCAGAAAATGATTTTACCACACATCTTTTGTGAGACACTGAGAAGCCTAGATAAGTGTATAACAAAAAAGATCATAGACCATATCGTTAGGAGTTGAAAGTCTGTTTGGAAGATATCTACAGATTGCAAAGTGACCAACACTACAAGGCAATCTTATGTTAAGTTCCTGGGAGAAGCCCTCATACAGGAGAGCAAAGTGGTGGCTGGTGCTTGGCCAGCATCCCGAAGGACAGTAGGTTTGGAAAGGAGGGAGGGAAGGAGGACAGGAGGGCGAGAGGAGAAAAGCTATTCTGGTGGGAATTCTTGGCCAAGAATGAAAGTCTTTTTCCTTCTTCACCTAAAAAAAAAAAAAAGGATTCTGTTAGGAGAGAAAAATAAGGTCAGGGAAAGCCCCTTTTTCTCAGGGCTATCTGAGAAAAAACAAGAGTGTCAGAGGCATAGGTGATATTCATCTGCCTGGAGCATATTCAGAAGAAGAAAGGTAGGGAGAAAGAATCTCATTGAAAGAAATTGAAAATGACTCTTGCTTAGAATTTCCAACTTTTCTGCTCATAGTAATCACTCAAGAGTGGAAAATGAGCAGGTACACAAGTGACTGCTTACTGAAGTATGATGATAATATATAGTAGCTATGACTTCAGCAGTACCCTGTCTGGGCCAGACTCCCATTCATTAACTCACTTAATTCTCCTAGCAGCTCTATGAGATAGGTAATGTTGTTATTCTTAAATTACAGATGGGGAACTGAGATACAAGAAGGCAAAAGAACCTGCATTATTTTACAAACTCTAGGGTCAGTAGAATTTGTTTTGTTTGTTTGAAAATATGCTATGGATTTGATAATTCACCCTGAAATAAAAGCACAGAGGCTGAGGGTATAGCTTAGTGGTAGAGAAAACATCTGTCTAGCATTGCAAGACCCTGGGTTAGATCTCAGCATTGTACAGAAACAAAAGCAAAGGACCATTTGCCTTATATATCATAGGTACTTTCTGGAAAAATACATTGCTTCTAAACCATGTGAAAATACTTTATTACCTCTTTTAAAAGAGTTAAATACTAGCCTTATGTAGTTATAAAGTTTTTCATTTACATAATATTATGGTATTTGAAAGTTTAGGGGTCACCTCTATGGCCCTGGCTTCACGTGGTACAGCTCCCTATCGACAACATCCTCTTCCTCTTCAATCCCTCCTTCCTCCTTTGATGAAGGGACACTGTTCAGTGAACATCCAGAAGTCCAAGTAGGTCTGGGAAGCGGCACAACTTCTCACGGCACTGTATATTCCAGCCCTGACATGGGGTAACCAGGGTAACGGACAATTTCTGTTTCTACAAAATTGCCTGCATATTTAACATCTTGGTCCCCACCTACTCGATGCCTGTTTAAATCAAGAGGCCATCAAGTAATGTGACAACCAAAAAATGCCCCCTTCTACTCTCTCATTTGCAGAAAGCCCTGTAGCAGACTGTGCCTGTTGTGTCATTGATTTAATGAGTCCCCAGATGAAGGAGTTTAAAGTGAAAGAAAATATGTGTTCACAGAACTTGTAGTATAATGATTCATTGTTGAGGTAATGAAAGTGGAAGCACTTAGCTGTAGTGCTCCTTTTATTGTACAGGCCGTTTATGTTCTAGATTTGTATATATACATTCATTTATTCATTATACTCTACCACTACCACTTTGTTCCAGGAAGGTTATACATCAGTCAGCTCTTCACTTATGCAGCCATTAAGTGTATCTCTGCATGGATCGGAACCAAGTAGGAAATATTTGTAATTCCTATGCTTTTCCATGTGAAGGGACTTGAAATGGACTGAGAGCCTACAGTATTTGAATGTTTTAACAGTTTTGTGTCTGTTTTGGTGGAGGTACTGAGAGGTATATGCCCTGTAATGTAATGATCTCTTTACTTCTGTTGCCCGTCATAATCCTTTTGTCAGATTTAACTCAAATGCCGTATTGTTTGAATTTTCTTGGAGCCTGATATCAAGATGCAGTCTAACCCCATAGCACATTCTCTGTTGTGACAGTACTCACAGACTGCTTTGTGTTTCTTTTGATTCTGTATTTCTGCTCTCTTTCACATGTATTTCAGAAATAATCCCTGGGCGACACCTATGTAGCAGGTCTTGTTCAAAATCCTGTAAAGAGATACAGTAAATCCCTTATCTTAGACAACTGCTAACTTAATTTTCTTAATAATTGAAGCAGTCTCTTTTTTCTTGTATCCACTAGTACATTGCCTTGCAGGTGGTGATTCTTAGATGTGTCTAAATTCTGTTTGGAATACAGGGAAGCCAGCAGGGATTTCCAAGTCAGGTGCAACTTCAGATCCTGGCTCTGCCACTATGCCGCCTTAGATAATCACTTATCTTCCTGTTAGCTCCAGGTTCCTTATCTGTAAAACATTTATAATAATGCTCATCTTAGAAGATTATTGTGCAATTTAAAGGTGAATTGTGTGAAGTGGAATTGTTACCACATAACAGGTACTCATGAAGTGGTAGTGATTGTGAGGGAGTCTCTGTCATTCCTTTAGGTCACTTGAATGAGTATTGAGAGCACTTAGGTCTTAATTGTTTTAAAGGAAATGTTTACTTGGTCTTGGGACCTCTCCAAGAAGAAACAGGCTCTGGGGAAGGTCTGGCCCAAGGCTAATTAACTGTTCCCTTTTCTAGAGCCAATGATCTGAGTCTCTGTTTTGGAACTACTTATATAATATATACCACCTGTTATTTGTGTATTTTTAGAAGTGGGAATCGGATAATCCTAATCCTGTCTGTAAAAGAGCAAAGTGTTTATCAGAAGCAGAACTTTTTTCTTCACACTGACTCACACTGACTCATCTTTCTCATTTTCCTTCCCACTGCCTCTTAACAACCTTGCAAGGGAGAGAATTTTTAGGAAATTCAATGGCTGTTTTTTTTTAACCTTTCATAGTTGAAAAGCTTGAAGGTGTCTCATCATTGATTTCATTTCAGGGAATGCTAAAGTTTATGCTACCCCGAAGTTGCCAGTATGACCAAGGCTATTTAGCTGAACACCTCATATAGAACTTTGGACAAAACAATTCTGTTGGTTAAGAGGTTAAGACAGGTACCTGAAATGCATATTAAGAGTAAATTCATTGTCAGGCGTGCGGGCTCATGCCTTTAATCCCAGCACTTGGAAGGCAGAGGCAGGAGAATGGCTGTGAGTGCGAGGCTGGCCTAGGCTACATAATGAGCTCAGGGCCAGCCTGAACTACAAAGTGAGATCCTGTCTCAAAAAAAAAAAAAAAAAGAATAAATTCATCTTTTCATTGTTGTTACTTTCAGTTCTTTTAAACTTGCAAAATGTTCTCTTTTGAGATAGGAAACTCAGACAGAATTACAGCCAGATCTGTGATGCTTTCACAGATATATTTGAGATAGCAGACAAAGAATTCAAGCAACCTACTTGAGTCAACAAAATGAGGAAGGTTCAAAACAGAATGACTAATATCCTTATGCCTTCATTCGTCATTCATTAAGTGAGTATCTACTGATCATCTCTGACATGCCAAGTGCTAGGACTACAGCAGTGAATAATAGAGGCACGGTGCTGCAGTCATAGACCTTACATCTGAGGTGTGTTTTTGTAATTGCTAATGAAACATCGCTTGCACATTTGATCATGTGCTTTTGCACATGGTTGAAGGGAGGAAGGAAAAGGTACCTCAGCTCAGACTAAAGAGGTAGGAATTAACTGGGACACTGATGGAGCTCTCAGTGATAGCAAGCAGCCCGCTGTATCAGGTGTACTGTAGGTTCACCACTGAGCTAGAAGAAAGGGATTAAGGCAGGGCAGAGATGGCTGACGTGTTCATAGCTGGCACAGAGTGGTGCTCTTGAGGTGAAGGAAAAAATTGGTTCTGGGAGCAACTAAAAGAAGTTCCAGTGTGACCCAAAGGACAGCGAGGGCTAACTGGGGTAAAAGATAAATTTGGGTGCAAAGTCAGATCACAGAGCACTGTAGATGGGTTTGGTAATGAAACAATGCATTTTATTAGCCTAGGTTAATCTGACATATGGTGAAATGCTCAGCACAGATGTATAGACATCCGTAGAATTAATACCCCATTGAGAGTAAGGACTTTTAGGTTGATTCTAAGAGCAGTGGAAAGGAAGAACCCAGGCTGGATACTGACGGCGACCTAAAAACTGGGAAGGTGGCACATGTCATGCTGCCACTTAACTATTTCAGTCATTTAGCACATGTCACCGAAAGAATGATATTTCAGTTTATCTCAGTTTCAGAACAGTATATCATCCCATCAGCCTCCTTTCCTCCTGCTGAAATTCAAATCTAAGGCCTGGAGCAAGCTAGTTACTTGTCCTCCCTTTGAGCTACACCCTAGCCTTCCTTTTAGTAAGTTTGATCCCATTATCACACACAAAATAATTTAATGTAAAGAATACCATAAGTAAAAATTTTGTTCATTTCCCCAAATTTCCATTCTCATTTCATAGAAGAAACCATTAACAATTTCTGGCACACACCTATAATACACCTGGTGGCACACACCTGTAATCCAAGCACTCTGGAGGCCAAAGCAAGAGGATTTTAAGGCTATTTTGGGCTATGTGGAGAGTTCAAGGCCAGCCTGAACTACATAGTGAGATCTTGTTTAAAAAAAAAATTTCCTGGATAATTCTACAGAAATTGTACATATCTAAACATAAATATAAAATCTATTAATTGCTTTAATATTTTATAAATGAGATACTATACATCCTGTTCAGCCATTAGTGTTCATATAGATGAATTTTATGCCTTTAAATGACTTGACATTTATATGACTTATAAACCTTTTGGCTTCATAACAGAAGCAGGCTTACAAAATGGTCAGAACAAAGCAGGCTGAGGAAACAAGGAGCTTCTTTCTGCTAGTCAGACCGGTATGTTGCCATCACCACTCCAGGACACTGTGAGGAATAAATACATATCCTGTTTCTCCAAGGGGTGGACACCTTGGATGTGACCTGGGCAATCGGTGTTGCTGGTTTGGGTTCTGTCTGGTCTTACCATACTTCTCTGAGGGCCTGACCACACAGGTTGGGGCCTGATGGAGACTAGCTTTGGAGATGGAGTTATTCTTGAAGACAGTTCCTGGGCCAGCTGCATGGGTTAGGGGCTTCAGAGTCTCTGCCCACCTGACCTCCCCTTCATCATGATTGAGGACTCCAGTGTGGGTGAGATGTGCCTACCACTTCTGCACCAGCCTTTTCCCTAGCTGTGAGTCCACATCACAATCCATTCATGGGACACAGCAGGACAAGAGCATGGTGTAGCGTTATTACTGAAAAGTGAACACCGTAGTCTTCATGTATGGTGTGACCAACACAGCTCGTTTTTCACAGCATGTCATCTTGGATCCAGGAGTGCAAACATTTGCTAGCGAAAGACGTATGTACCATGGATTCTCACTGGAAATAAATGTAACTTGAGAAGTGCCATTCAGGTGCCCACAGATTTGGCACAAACATTTACTGACACATGCAGCGTGACTTTGTTTGAGTTTTCTGCAAAAAATTCCAGTTAATGGTAATGACCATGTGGAAGCTACGTTTATAGCTGTGACTCATAAGCTTAAGAACCACAGACTTGGGCCGGGGATATAGCTCAGTGG
The DNA here is from genome assembly GCA_004026965.1 of Petromus typicus. Lineage (NCBI taxonomy): Eukaryota > Metazoa > Chordata > Mammalia > Rodentia > Petromuridae > Petromus > Petromus typicus. The sequence continues at coordinate 226,621 of PVIR01000170.1, forward strand.
TTCCAGCGTTTGTCTTGCAAGCGCAAGGGCCTGGGTTCAATCCCCGGTAACCACATAACAATACTGGGCATGGAGACTCACCCCAGCAGCAATCAGTATCATATACCACAGTGCCAGGCGTGGTGGCTCCCGCCTGTAATCCCAGCACTCGGGAGACAGAGGCAGAGGATTGCTGTGATGCGAGTTTGAGGCTGAGCTCAAGGCTAGCCTGAACCACAAAGCGAGACCATGTCTCAAAAAAAAAAAAAAAAAAAAAAAAAAAAAACCACAGACCAGTAGCGCTTAATCAACCCCCAAAAAGGAAATTGCCCGAGAGCCTGAAGCAGTGCCTGCAATGCTGTGCTGGTGCTAAATGCTACTAAGTCATACCAACTAGTTCTGACTAATGAAAACTTGAAATGTGACAGTGCTGTCATGAGATTTGATTTCCAATATACTAGACTATCCAAATAGTTTATTATTTAGGTTTTACTGTGGCAACCGGGAAAAGGGTGTTTTTCATTTAAGATTGGAAATGAAGATAGGATGAATCCAAACATCTTTCCATTGCCAATGCAGGAGGCCCGAGCCTGTTGGAAAGCTGAAGGTTAGCAGTGTCCCCATCCATGCTCCAAGGATGCGAAGGGACCTTGTTTAATATGTACTTGCTGATCTGTGTCAGATTTGGAGGTGAGTGAAGTGACTTAATAAGGTACTTTGCTTTTTATTTTGGTTTCTTCAGTCAGTACAAAACTAGTTGAAAATACCTGAGGGGTTGTAATGTGGAGGGAGATTAGTAAATGTTTTATCCCTCACTCCACCCTTACTCTCCCTATCAACTCAGTAAATTAGTGTCAGATTAAATCAGCTCCCATTTACTTTTTTTTTGAGACAGGGTCTTGCTCTGGAGATCAGGCCGGCCTTAAACTCACTGTGTAGCCCAGGCTGGCCTTGAACTCTCAGCAATACTCCTGTCTCTAAGGCTTCCTAGTGTTAGGATCCCAGGTGTCCTACTGGACCTGGAAAATCAGCTTCCATTTAGATAGAAGCTCTTTAGGCTTAACTCCGATTCCTTTTGGTCTGTATATATTTCTGTAATGATGTTAGTAGCTTCCATATGGTCAAAACAGAAAAGTCTTTCTTAATATAAAAAACGAGTTAGATATTCAAATATTCTCTCTGTCCCTCAGGGATGAAGAGTGTTCTGCTTTTTACTGTGAATTTAAGTCTGTGAACAAATAAAATGTCATACTTGGATATGAAGCTATTTATATAAATGGAATGTAAACCAGACTCTTTAAGAGGGACTTGTACATTCACTAATTTAGATGGTTTACTGTTCTTGATGATTTTAGAGGAAATTAAGCCAAAGGAAGATTGTACTTTAAACATTTTTAAAATGTAGAGAAACCATTAAGCATGTACTCTAATCTGGTTTAGGAGTTTTGTTTAATAATTATAGTGGTCCTCAATGGCTAATTTAGATATGAAAACAGGACACAATTCTATTAAAGAATCTAGATGGAAGTAATAATTACAACAACTATTCAGTTTTAGAGTAAATGTTCATTACTGTGGAGATCAGTGTAGAGATTTCTCAAAAAACTAAGACTAGAAGTTGCATTTGATCCAGCTATATCATGGATACTGAGAAGAGTATCTTCCTGAAAGAATTAAAAACATCATACCACAATGATATATCGCACTCATGTTTATAGATTTGTAAAAGCTAAATCTTGGAAGCAATCTAAATGACCATCAACTTACAAGAGAATAAAGAAGATGTGGGGGTTTTATACACAATGGAGTACTACTATGCTATAAAGAAGGCTGAGCTTCAGACATTTATACCTTGAGAACATTCTCTTAAGTGAAATAAATCTCACACACATGTTGAAATACCAAACTGTTTCTCTAGTGTGGGAAACTCGAAGTAGAAATAAGGACTGGAATGTGTACTGAATGTTGGGAAATGGGAAGAAAGTGTTCAGTGGGAAAGGGGACAAAAGAGGTAGGGAGAAAGGAAGGCAAGGACAAGAAAAAAGGTGAAAATAGAAGGAAAAAATGAAATGGATACAAAGCTTTTGTGCATTAGGAGAGGAGGGGACTTGAGAAGGGGAAAGGGATAATATAACATAAAATTTATTTTAAAAGTAAATGTTCAGTTTTAAATATTAAAGCTCAAATTGTCTTTGCATTTAGGGAAATTAATCCTTTTGTTTTAATCATGCTAGTATTACAATTGTTTTATTTTTATCTAAATTAACATTAGTTTGTAACTTTTATTTTTAAAAAATTAATTCTGTTTGGTTCCTTTGTCAAAGATGAGGTGGCTTAGTGTATCTGGAGTTGTTTCTGGATCTTCTAATCTATTCCACTGATCCTTGGGTCTGTTACTTTGCCAGGATCATGCAGTTTTTATCACAGTGGCTTTCAGGTGTAGTTTCAAGTTGGGGATCATAATACCTCCCCACCATCTCCTTGTTGCTTAGAACTGTTTTTGCTATTCTAGGTCTTTTGTGGTTCCAGATAAATTTTTGGATTATTTTCTCGATCTGTGAAATACACTGTTGGGATTTCAATCAGGATTGTGTTGGATCTATATAGTAGTTGTGGAAGTATAGCCGTTTTGACAATACTGCTTCTTCCTACCCAGGAACAAGGAAGTCTTTCCATTTTCTGATATCTTCTATCTCCTTTTTCGGAGTGCTGTAGTTTCAGAGTAGAGGTCTTTCACCTCCTTTGTTAGATTAATTCCTAGATATTTCACTGTTTTGGATGCTATTGTGAAAGCAGTTGAACCACTGAGCTAAATCCCAGGCCCCTATTATACATTTTTAATCCTTATTTACCCTTTCAGTTTCTCACGCCACAGAAACAATATGATATTTAAACATGTGTCTGACTTCATTTAAGGGTATGATTTTGAGTCAGACATTTAGCTCAGTGGTTCTGGTGCCTGCCTTGCAAAAGCAAGGTCTCAAGTTCAATCCCAGTAACCACAAACAACATTGCTCTGCATGGTGACTTATGCCCAATAGCAATCAGTACCACATACCACAGAGTGCCTGGTGTGGTGGCTCATGCCTGTAATCCTAGCACTTGGAAAGCAGAGGAAGGAGGATTGCTAAATTCAAGGCTGAGTTTACAAAGCGAGACTTGAACTACAAAGCAAGACCCTGTCTCAAAAAAAAAAAAAGGAATATGATCTCAGAGTGCATCTATTTAGCTATAAACGTCTGAAGTTTATCCTTTATGGCAGAGTAGAACTCTGTTGTATAAAAACCCATATCCACTCATCAATTAAAAGGCATTTGGGCTGTTTCTAGCCTTTAGCTATTATTATAAACTGTGCTGTTGTACATACAGGTGTGCATATTGTGTGCATACCATATTGTGGTATAATGCTTTTAATTCTTTTGGGAAGATATGAAGAAGTGAAATACCTGGTTCAGATGAAACCTCTAGTTTTAGATTTTTGAGGAATCTACACACCAATTTCTACAGTTATATCAGTCTACACTCCCACCAACAGTAAAGAAGGGTACCTTTTGTTCCATATCTCTGCTAGCATTTGTTATTGGTTTATTTCTTGATAATAGTCATTTATTCTTCTGCACTGAGATCCCTCTCTTCACTCTCCCTGTGGGCTTTAGTTCTTCAAATCTGTGTTTGGTCCTGAGGATTTATGTCTCTCCTTCTTTTCCACACATTACTGTATTCCAGTTTTAGGACTCCAAATCTTTGTGAGACTGTTTTGCTGCTGTTCATAACTCCACCATCTTCCCTGTAACTACTTTTATAGCCAAGCAATGACAGATGTTGTGATTTTGATGAGCATAATAGTTTTTTTGGAGAACATTTTTTATAGTGGGGGAAAAAAGTTTATAGAGTTTCCAAGAACATTAATTTGTTAGTACTGTATATCTTCTTAGAAACAGTTGTTAACCTTTTCTTTTTGTAAGAAGTTTATTACTAACTTCTATGAAAGCACTTAATTTTTCATTTTAATGTTTACTAATTTTTAAATATTTGTATCTCATTTTTAACACTTAACCTTTTTGTTGTTTTTGAGACATATAGTTTGACTCGGCTTGAATGCACTCTGTCCCCTAGGCTGCTCCAGCTCTTGGTGATCTTCCTCCCCCAGCCTAGACACTGGGATTACAGATATGAACTATCATACCTGGCCACAATTTACTATTTTAACTTTTAGTATGTATGTTTTTATTTTGAAAAGACATTTAGTTGAATGGGGATAAATCTTTTAGATATATTTCAAAATATTTATAAAAAACTCAAAACATTTTATTGACTTGAAATAACCTCCAAAAATGGTGACTAACAATTATTATATTTGAAATATAAATAATATATTTTATAAATTTGTGAATTTAATTATGAACTTTAATTGAAATACTAGAATTATTTTAGAAAAATTATTTTAGAAAAATTTAATTTGAGAACACTAAAGGAAGCTAACCAAGGAGATAGCTAATGTTGTAGCTATTGATAGTAGTGTTTTATTGAAAGTATATTCCTAACATATTTCCTCATGAAACCCAAAGTTAAATAGTTTCATTGTGGAACAGTGTCTAATTTCCTCCACTGAAAGTCAATAAATCATCTTTGCTACAGAATAAAAAAGCAAATAAATTCTAACTGCCCTTTTGTCTTTGTGTTATTGCTGAAGATTGGAGTCTTGAGTGAGACTAAGCCCAATGGAAGAATTACCCACAAATACTAGAGGCTGGAAAACTTGTGTAATGATTGACTTCCTTTACAATAATTTTCTGTTGTAGAAATATGCCATAACTTACTTGACAAACCATCTTATGTTATTCATTTTTTTCTGTAGCAAAAATCACTATTGCAAAAAAAATTATCTATGTCTGTGTGAATTTTTGTAAGATCTTTGTGGTATTAATTGTGCAGTGTCAAAGAGTATGTACATTTAAAAATTTGATATGCTTGGCCAAGTGTGGTGGCACACCTATAATCCCAACACTTGGGAGCCTGAGGCAGGAGGGTTGCCATGTATTCAAGACTAACCTGAGATAAAAATGAATTCAGGACCAGTCTGAACTACAACTTACTTATGGCCAATGATATTCAGCAAAAGCCAAGTTTTTACATCAGGTAGAAAACTAAGTTCAAGTGGCTGGGGTATAGAGTTTCAACATTTATCAAGGAAGAAGTGTATTAGTTAGATATATGACTATGTTCTAATTAGTATGACTAATCCTAGCACTCTGGGAAGCTGAAACAGGAAGATCACAAGTTTGAGCCCAGCCTGGCCCCAGTTAGTGAGCCACTGTTCCCAAAAGGGTGTGTCTGGGAATGTAATGCAGTGTGCAGAGGCCTTGGGTTCAATCTGTAGCATCCCTCACCATGCACACACAAATGTGAACCATAAATAAAATAAGGGTGTTCATCAGCACCCAGAGATGTTCTTGTAATATCCCATGATATATGAAAAAATTAAATCAGTTTTCTATTTCCTTTTCTTCTCCTTTCTATATTTCTGTTTTCTTTAGTATTTTATTCTTTCACCATTCTGCAGCTTTGCAGAATTCATTTTAGTAGATAGAATTTATTTGAACAGATAATAATGTTATAAAGACAAAATTTACAAATGACCAAAAAGCGTATAGTGAGAATTCCATTTTCAATAGTGTTAGACTAGGTAATTTTTTTTTTTTTCAGTACTGGGGATTGAACTCAGGACCTGACACTTGCCAGGAAGTTGCTGTTTCACTGAGCTACACCCGGCCCTAGAGTAGGTAATTTGAACCAGTCCTTGTGCTGAAGCAAAGACATTTCCTTGAAAGGTTCAGAAAGTTTATCAGATATTGAGGAGTTGCCATGTTAACATCTGAAAGAATGCAAAAGTCAAGGGAGTTAAAATAGATAAAAAGCCATTTTTGTCCTGAAGATATTTGCTAATCTTGGGAAAGCATTTGTGAGTTAAACTGTACTTTTGGTGACTTCATCAGAATGAAGATTCACAGCACTTCTCTGGTTGAAATGAAATCCCTAAGGGTATGAGAGGAATCTTGAACTAAACCAAACCTGCATTGTCTAGCTACCAAGCTTCTCGATCCAAGGATCCTAATCTTAGTCCAAGGAACCTAATCTTAGACTTTTAATCTTGACTGTCCTCCACTAAATACTGTAGGCCCCTAACTTAGAACTTTCACTGATACTAACAGACTGAGCTTTAGGAACATTCCTAGATACGATCTTTTGTTTTCATAGCTGTGCAGCTCTGTGCTCATTTGTGTCCAAGATGTGTATGGCCGGCTCTGTCAGACTTAGGAGTGAATCTGACTTACTAACATTTGTAAGTCGAGAACTTAGCATAGTGCTATTTTATCTCTCAAGCTCCCTTCTAGAGTTGCCCCAAAAGTAGGAGGGAGAAAGTTTCTTCAAAGAGTTCCAAACATATTGAAGATTGGATCAGTTCAGATTCCAAAGAATGAAAGCACTAAACACCAGTGTGATCAGACCAAAGGATTTATTAGAGGATGTTACTTTGAGTACTAACGCTGAGTACAGCAGCATATCCTCATGATGGACAAGACCAAAAGGAAAGAGTTGTCCTCCCTGCATATGTCTATTGTGAAGAAGTTCAAGAAATGAACTTTATATGAAATTTTAAAGAATTTTGGCTGAAGGTCAGGGCCAGTTTCTTTCACTGTTGGGGCAGGAACCTAAACATCTTTATCAGTGCCTAGGAATGTTCAAGGCTCCAGCTTGGGCTTAAGTCTTCTGGGAAAAATCTGCAGCTGATTGGGCCACAGAGCAGTGAAAACATTCGGGTTCTCACTTGGGACCCAAAGAGTAAAAACTGGGTGTTTACTTGGCTCTAGAGTGTGATCAGACAGCTAGTAAAAGGAAGTGAAAATTCTCTCTGGAGGAAACTGTTAGCATTCTAGGCATCAAAATAGTCCTCTAAGTAGCTTTTTAAAAAATTTAGTGACCAACTCATAGGAAAAAAAACTGTCTCACAAGGAAATAGGAAGTCATGAAATGAATTAACAAAAATAGAATCCAACAAAAGGATCTTCAAAGCCATGAGACATTGGGGTTTCAGACCTAGATTGTAAAAACAACTATATTTACTGGTGCAACCACTGTGGAGATCAGGGTGTAGATTTCTCAAAAAACTGACTAGAGGTTCCATTTGACTCAGCCACACCTCTTCTTAGTGTCTTCCCGAAATAATTAAAAGGTTCATAATAGTGATGTATGCACACCCAGTGTGAGCAGCACAATTTGTAAAAGCTAAATCTTAGAAACAGACCAAATGGCCATCAACCCACAAGTGAATAAAGAAGATGTAGGTGTATTTTTTTTTTTACAACAGTGTACTACTCTGCCATAAAGAAGGGTGAGCTTCATCCATTTATATCTAAATGGATAGACCTTTAGACCATACTCGTAAGTGAAATAAATCAGTCACATATGTTTAAATATCAAATTGGTTCTCTGCAGTGACAGACCAAAACTAGAAATAGGGCTGAAATGTGTAATGAATGTTGGGAAATGAGAAGAAAATGTTCAAATGGGAAAGGGAACAAGGGACAAGGGAGGGAGAATGGAAGGCAGGGACAAGAAAAAAAGAAAATAGAAGGGAAAAATGAAATAGAAACAAAGCTTTTTTATATAGGGAGGGGAGGAGGCTTGAGGGGGGGAATGGGATAAAATAAAATAAAATTTATTTAAAAAAATATATAGCCTATGGGCTCAGGGATTTAGCTCAGTGGTTCCGGCACCTGTCTTGCAAGTGCAGGGACCCAGGTTCGATTCCTGGTTAACCACATACAATACTGGGTGTAAAGGCTCACGCCCAGCAGCAACCAGTACCACACACCACAGTGCTAGGCATGATGGCTCACGCCTGTCATCCCAGCACTTGGGAGGCAGAGGCAGGAGGATTGCTGTGATGTGAGTTTGAGGCTGAGCTCAGGGCCAGCCTGAACTACAAAGCGAGACCCTGTCTCAAAAAAACTAAAAAAAAAAAAAAAAAAAATATATATATATATATATATATATATGTATGTATGTATATATATATGTATATCCCCTATGTACGTATATTTGAAAAGAAAGGCTAAAAGCAAAAGAACAAAACAAAACAAAACATCTATCTTAAGCAATCAGAAAAGGCACAGCAGAATATGGGTAAGGAAAAATAAAGATAGCTGAACATGCTTCCACATGTCTGTAATCCCCGCACTCTGGGAGGCTGAGGCAGGAGGATCACAAGTTTGAACCCACCATGGGCAGTTTAATGGCCTAGAGAGACACTGTCTCAAATTCAAAAGGGCTGGGAGGGGCTGGGGATTTAGCTCAGAGGTTCTGGCGCCTGCCTCACAAGGGCAAGGTTCAGAGTTTGATCCGTTGTATCAAAAAAAAAGGTTCAAAAGGGCAGGGGATATATCTAAGGGTGAAGGCCCTGGATTCAACCCTTAAGACTGCAGTAAACAAATAAATAAAAAGGGAAGCTGGATGTGATACACACACCTGTATTCAGGGGAATGAGGCAAGAGAATTAGAGGTTCAAGGCAGCCTGGGCACGTAGAGAGACCTTGTCTCAAAAATAAAGAGGGGGAAGGGCTGAGGAGTTAGCTCAGTGGTTCCGGTGCCTGTCTTGCAAGCGCAAGGACCCGGGTTTGATTCCTGGTAACCACATACCATACTGGGCGTGGAGACTCACCCCAGCAGCAACCAGTATCACATACCATATTGCTGGGCACAGCAACCAGTACCACATACCACAGTGCCGGGCGTGGTGGCTCACGCCTGTCATCCCAGCACTCGGGAGGCAGAGGAAGAAGGATTGCTGTGTTGCGTGTTTGAGGCTGAGTTGAGGGCTAGCCTGAGCCACAAAGCGAGACCCTGTCTCAAAGAAAAAAAAAAAAAAAAAAACCTAAAATAAATAAGGAGGGAGAGTCAGGGATGTTGCTCACTGGCATTGCCACCTGCCTGGTAAGTGCAAGGTCATGAATTCAGTCCCCATTACTGCCAAAAATAAAAAAAAAAAATATAAAGAGGGCTGGGGAGATGTAGGTAAACGGTAGTCCATCTCTGTGTTCTTTCCCAGTATCCCCGACACACACACACACACACACACACACAACACACATACACAGGAAAGGGAGGGAGAAGGAGGAAGAGTATGGCTAACTATTATCAAGAGTCAAAGGAGGGGTTGTATAGCTATTAACATACTAATAAAAATATTTTGAACCTTTGGAGCCAGTGGACTATGGATTGAAACCCCTACAAACTGCAAGCTAACTAAGCCTTTTCTCCTTAAAAAAATACATATTTTGAACTATTTTAAACTGAAATATCATTGAATGGATAGTTTTTAGTAATATGACTATTAAAAAGTTGCATAAAAATTAAAACTTTCTCATAAGGGAAAGCTTCACTAGGGAGTTTCGTCAGATTTTTTTGCCCCCTCGGTACTGGCAGTTGAACTCAGAGCTTTCATACCAAGTTCCATTCCAAGCCCCCCCCCCATTCACTTTTTAAAATTTTGAGACAGGGTGTCGCTAAATTGGTAAATTGCTGGACTGAGCTCCAACTTGTAGTCCTCCTGTCTCAGCCTCCCAGGACGCTGGGATTATATTTAGGCACCACCATGCTTAAGTATACCAAGTATTTTTCTGTTATTTTTGTTTTTAACAGATCAGCAGGTTTCATTAGGCAGATTCATACATGAGCATAACAGACTTTAATCACTTTCACCCCATCACGCCTTGCCCAACACTCCCCTCTCATTTTGTAGTTCAGGCTGGTCCTGAACTCAGCCTGGAACTCAGCAATCCTCCTGTCTCTAGTCACCACACCCGGCATTGTGGTATGTGGTACTGGTGGGAGTGAGTCACCAGGCCCGGCATTGTTGTCTGTCGTGATTGGAGATCGAACCAGGGTTCTTATGCTTGCAAGACAGGCGCTGGAACCACTGAGCTAAATCCCCGGCCCCAATCTCACATTTTTGGGGGAGTTTCAGTGGATATATTTTGTTCACACTGATCCCATACCCCCCTTACACTCTTCCACTCCTTCTCGTTCCCTTATTGGAAGCATTTTAGAGAAATACTTCCGGAGAGTCAAAGAGGTTAACAAAAACCCCCAAAACTTAGCAGGGACATTATGAGGAAGAATATAAAAATTCTAAACTATGTATGCACAGAGGGGAATCCAGTATTCCACATAGCATTGTAACAAACTAATCAAAATTTTTGGCTTGAAGCAGCTGCCCCAGGACTTCTGGAGGCTGGGAATTTGGACCAGGCACACTGGAGGCTGCTTGTTTGTATTCCAGTGTTGTCTTGACCTCCAGCTGGAAAGACTCAAAAGGAAGGCTTGGAATCAACTCTTTGTCCTATTCATTTGGAGAAGCTCTTTTTAGATTAAGGGAACACACTATTTGTGGATATGGAGTAAAGTTTTCCCCACATTTGATTTTTACTTTGTGTAACACAATTTTTGCCATGCAGAGTATTTTTATAGTTACATAATCAAATTCATCAGTAGTTGTTTTGTTTGTTTTTTTTTTTTTTTTAGGATTTTGGAGACAGGGTCTCGCTTTGTGGTTCAGGCTGGCCCTGAACTCAGCTTCAAACTCACATCACAATCCTCCTGCCTCTGCCTCCCGAGTGCTGGGATTACAGGCGTGAGCCACCACGCCCGGCACTGTGGTATGTGGTACTGGTTGCTGCTGGGTGTGAGTCTCCACACCCAGTATTGTTATGTGGTTACCGGGGAATCGAACCCAGGCCCTTGC
>PVIR01000171.1:0-57689 GCA_004026965.1 Petromus typicus
TGATTGTGTTTGGTCATTGAATTAGTGAAACTAAAGTAGGTTGGATCACTCACTGTGTACATAGTTGCCAATCAGAGGGTCAGAGTCCAAGACAAAATACCTGTGAAAACACCCCTTCTGTAAGAATTAAAGTGAAATTGGTTTTGTTAGAGAAGATTAGGTGTTCAGTGCACTATCAGCAGAATTGGACACATCCACTGAGCCTCTCCCTATATCATAGGGTACTGAGCATAGGAACATGATCTTAAGTAGTGAATGAGACTATCCTGCCTGAAAATGGACAAAGGTGTAGACAATGCCTCCACCATTGCAACTTCTATGGATGAAATTTAAGGTGAAGAGAAAGCTGATAGGAAAAAAATGCAGTGAAATCTCCAAACTGGTTTTTACCTCCAAAGGTTTTTATTAAGCTTTCATGAAAATAGCTTTGACAGTGACTACTCTTAGATTTTTTTTTCTACTTTTAGTTTCTGTGATCAAAAGAGCATTTCTGAAAGAATTTGAAAACTGTGGACTCTGATAACACTGCTAGTTGTTGTCAGTCTCCTTTCTAATGAAAAGCTTATCAGTAAATGTGCTCTGTTAATGACCACTTATTGGTTAAAGCACAGTAGAATGCACATTTTCCTTATGGAAATTTTCACAAGGCTGACTTTTATGACCTGAAATTTAAGCTGCGTGGTCATAAATTAACAGACTCAGGGACTACTCCTGCTATGAGTAGCAGAGACAGTGGAATCCACAAATGGGAGGAATTCATGACTCTTGGTTGAGCTAGGCTTCCCCTCTAGGCTGTCTCCTAAAGGCCAGCAGAGATAATTATGCTGCAGAGGCTGTTTGGTCCTTCTGTTTTGTTTTAATTTCTGTTTATGTGATATAGCTAGTGAAGCTGGGTAGTCCAGTGTTCCAAGCTGCTGTTAATGCCAATAAGTATTATTCAGGGGTTATAAAATTCAGGTGTTGGTCTATGTGACTCCAAGAGTCATAGTAAGTTAGAAGTATGGGTATTGAGGTGGGGATTCAGATTTCCAAGTGTCTTAGGTTAGGCTTCTGCAGCAGAATAACAGTCTGGGTAGTTTATACAACACATATTTATTTCTCCTGAATCTGGGAGCTGGAAAATCCAAGGTGAAAGTACCAGCAGATCTACTCTGGCAAGAGCCCTCTTCCCGCTTTGTGGACAGCACCTTCATTGAACCTCCCATGAGAGACAACAGAGATCTTCGCCTTCATGTTTCTTTGCATAACAGTATTAATCCTATTCATAAAGAGTTCATTCTTATGGTCTAAGAACCTCCCAAGGGCCCCACATTCAGATATAATCACAGTGGGAATTAAAGCTTCAATGTATGAATTGGGGAAGAAGACACAAATATTCAGTCTTTAGGATGAAGAAAGGCCTGTTATAGATCAGTCGCAGAATAGTGACATTCACATTCATCTCAAAACTTTTCAAAGGTTAGATATTTATGGCAAACATCCCCAAACTCGGGACGTTAGTGGGTTTATGGAGGACAGCAGAAATGGCTGCCACCTGGTGGCTACATGGAAGTCCATAGCTCATGAGCGCCCTCTGTATTTGTAGATCTAACTGTTCTCCACCAGAAATGGAGACAGCAGTACTGGACCTCGTGTCCCTCTCAGGGTGGCTCAGTAATGAGGGAGTCCAAGCTTTACTGGTTTCTCAAATCAAACTCTGTTGACTTGACATTGCATCAAAGAAGAAGCTGATGTAGTCAAAACCTATTTGGTTTAAAGGAAAGTTGGTATTTGGTGTTTAGTGACTGAACATTTATAAGCATTGATTGATTTTTCTGCATGTAATGGGGGAATTTTCTGAATCCATGGAGTCCTAGCCAATGAATCCTACTCTAAACACACTGAAATATATAATAAAAATGAGAGAACCTGATTATTTGAAGGGTAGGAAAATCATTATGTTCTTGACTTCCAGTGAATCATTGATGCTCATAAAGGAAAACAGGGCCTTTCATGTATAGGGCATATGTCCAGGTAATTCTGATGGAGATTAACATTTCTTACCACACTGTGAGTGTTTATGTGGCTGGGGCAAAAGAAGTTGTGGTTCCATTTCTGATCCATTAGCAGTAAGTGTGGTGGGTAAGTGTTCCTTAATTGGTCCCCACGGCATGAACAGCCCAGATTTTATTGGCTATTAGGGGAAAGGGGACCTGAGAGGCAGATGGCTTGTCAGCCCTACACCAAGGACATTTATATCTTTCAAGTGTCATTAAAAGATTTTACTTCAGTAAGATAAAAGTACTACTTTTTGTCTTACTCTAAATTCAATGCCTTATTTGAGAGTGTCCACAGAAAGCATCCCTCATACTTTATAATTCCTCATTAGAAATGAGGGAAAGGCTCTCTATATTTAAAGGTAGTAAAAGTACTTTAGATGTCAGATGTAGTTGAGAAACTGAGTCAAAGAAGGATCGTGAAGGTATCCCTGTGGTCTCAAGATGGCAGGTGACCCTACAGGATCATGAGGAATTAGAGTAGAAGCCACACAGGTATTCCAGACTCAGAAGAAGTTCTCCTTAATTAGAAAAGATGTGCTGGGCCAAAGGTGGCTTTGCAGACTTGATGGTCTGACTGGTCTCTTGTCCTGGGAACTGACTTCCTGCCTAGTTGAGAGTCAGATGGAGAGAAATCCTGTAACACGTGGCCTTGGGGTAGTGGAGCTAGGAGGGAATCTATCACCTGAAAATCAGGTCAGTAATCCAGGAATACAACACAAACCATGGAAGAGAAGGACTAGAAGGATGAGAAGAACCTCAAAGTCTCTAAATATAAAGAAAGACTGGAGAGATGGCTCTGTTGAGAGCCTGTTAAATCAGAGAAGTTAATGAAAAGAGGCCTAACAAGAAAATCAAGTGTAGAGAGAGATTCAGGAGAGTTTCTGGCCCAGCTTGTTTCCATTATCATGACTTTGTCTCTCTAAAAGTTTTCAGTTGTCTCTAGAATAACCATCCTTGGATCCCTGATGAGTTAGTTTGTCTTAGAAGAGTGGTGGCGAACCTATGGCATGCATGCTGCAGCTGGCTATTTGTTATTAGCAAAAGCTCTAAAAAGTTCACCATCCCTGCCCCAGATCCATGTCAGAGCTTGAGGATAGGGTGAGAAAAGAAGCGTTGAGCTACTCTAAGGGAACTGAGAAGAGCAAAAGAGTTTTATGGTCATGCCCGCTCAGATGGGTTGATAGTATTGAGAAAAATTATTATGTTGTGGGAAATAGTGAGGCTCAAATTGCAATGTAGTTTTCTAGTCCATGTTTTAAAATCTGGTTGTGTATATTTGCCCTTACACATTGTATATTATACACTGAGTGCTTAACATTTACATGCATATGCAAATACTTATAAAACTTACATTTTCACACAACATTTGAGAAACTTATCTATGTTGATTGAAGTAAATTTCATTCACTCCTGTTAACTGCCCGTTAGTGCTCCACTCCTTTATTCCTGCCCCTTCTAGTGTGGCTATACATTTTTCATTTTTAGTTTTCAGTGTTTCTGTTAGGACTATAGTAAATATCCTTGTATTTTTTAATCCAGATGTGTGGTATAGTTTATCGAGGACGTCCACCTAGAAGTTAAATGGCCATTGAGTCATGATCTGGGTGTAGTTTTACTTTGCCCCCTTTGGCCAATTTGCTCTCCATAGCTGTGTACCAGTGTACACTCCTATGGGCTGTATGTTCTCATTCCTCTACTTCCTTGACAGCTTTTGGCATCGCCAGTACACCTGGCAAAAAACTCAATATAGTGTAAGAGAGATATACTCTGTAAAAACATATGCCTAAAAATCTTTTTCAACCTCACATTTCTTGTTCCTGTTGAGAATCAAGAGACCTCAAGAATGTATAAATTGAACATTCTCAACTTCATTTCTTATTCTACTAATCCCCTATGAGAAGCCTCCCATTCAGACGTCAGCATCAAATAGCTTCTTCTATATTAACAGTACCTTTTCCCATAAAATGGTTTTAGTTCTCTCAGTCCTGGTAGAATTTTATTAACTGAGCCTCAATATCTCACAAATACGATCTTTTAGAAATGCCACAATATATGAGAACATCCCTGGACTGTGCTCCAACCCGGATCAAGTAAAACACAACCTCATCTCAAAGGGTCATATCATGACTGCTACAGTGGAAAACGAAGGCAGAAAAACTGTTATAAAAGATGGTTCTCATAGCAGCAATGTGTTCATTCTTCACCCACGTTTGGCTTCCCCTTTCTAGGTTGTTAATGAGTCAGTAGGAAATCCCTCGTGTCTCTTTTACCTGTGACTCAAGGTGACAATGTTAGTTCAGTGGGAGGGCATTTGCTAAGCATGCACACAGCTCTGCTTAATTCTCAACATCATACACACATAGAGTGACATTATGAGAGGCAGTTTTTCTTACATTTTCTATAGTAGTAAAATAATCACTTGTTTGTTATATGATTTCAAGAAAGAGTAAAGTTATAGATACCTTCGATTTAGTCCAAAGGTCATGCCCTCTAACAGATTGCCCTTATTTAATTAATTTCAACTTGATGGTTAGAAAAACATATCAAATGCACAGGGAGCTACTAAATTTTTCAGTATAAATACACTGAAATTTTTATACCAACATTGGTGTCAGTTTTGTTTTTTTTCTCTAAGTGGGAAGTAAAATTTAATGTTATGGTGGCTTTTTATGCAATATGAAGAAATATGAAAAGAATGGAAAGTTTGAGGTCATTTAATCATTTGAATTGAGTATTATTATTCATCAATTTACTTATTAAGCAAGTATATGTTAGATACTTCTGTGTATCAGATACTGTGCTAAGTGTTGGAGATTAAAAAAAAGATAATCTGATAGAAAATATGTCTGTTTTGGCTCAGGGTCTGGTTTCTATCGGCTTTCAAGTTCATGTAACATTTAAAGACATAAGATTCAGATATAAATCTAACATAATTTTGAATGGGAGAAAAGCTAAAGGATTTTCTCTAAAATCAGGAATGCGGCAAGGATGTCTATTCTCACCAGTTCTAATGAATAAAATACTGGAGATTTGAGCAAGAACAATAAGGCAGAAGAAGAAATAAAAGGGATATGAATAGGGAAAAAAACGTTAAATTATTATTGTTCACAGATAATATGATTCTACCCTTAGAAGATGCTAAGGACTCCATCAAAAGACTTTTAGAGCTCATAAGTGAATTCAGCAATAGTCTTTCTATATACCAATAATGGACTAGCTAAGAACAAAAATAAGAAAACAATTTCATTCATAATAGCCTTAAAGAACTAAGGATCAGTGTAATCCAAAAGGCTAAATACTTCTATAATGACAATTTCAGAACATCAAAGAAATAAATTGGAGAACACACTAGACCTCTCATGTTCAATGATTGGCAGAATTAATATTATTAAATGGCCAGATTGTCAAAAATAATCTATAGATTCAGTGCAATTCCTATCAAAATGCCAATGACGTTCTTCACAGACAAGGAAAAATAGCCTTAAAATTAATGTAGAAACACAAAATACCATGGATAGCTAAAATGATCCTACACACACAAAAAAAGAAGCTAGAGAAATCACCACACCTAGTTTCAAATTATACTGCAAAGCCTTAATAATACAAATAGCATGGTATATAAAAACAGACATACTGACAGTGGAACAAAATAGAGGACACAAAAACAAACCTATACCACCTCAGCCATCTGATGCTGTGAAGAGTAGCCAAATGTATACATCAGGGAAAAGATGATCTAACCAATAGTACCGGGAAAATGGTATCCATATATACAAAATTAAAACTAGATCTGTATCACTTACTCTGTATAAATCAATTCTAAATGGATCAAAGATCAATATAAGACCTGAACTTTGAAAGTGCTAAAAGAAAACAGGGAAACATTTGACACCATAGGCATGGATAAATCCTTACTGAAGAAGGCTCCAACAGCACAGGAAATAACAGCAAGAATCAAGAAATGGTGGTACATGAAATTAAAAGTCTCTATAGGACATTGAAAACAACTATAGAATGAAGAGATAGCTTGGAAATGGAAGAAACCCTTTGTAATCTACCCTTCCGGTAGAGGATTGCTACCTAGCAGAGATTAAAGAACTCAACACACCCTGAAGAAAAATTATAACCCAATGAATCAAAAGCAAATAATTAAATGGACACTTCTCAAAAGAAGTACAAAGAGCCAATAAATATATGAAAAATATGTTCATCATTTTTAATCCTTAGAGAAATGCAAATGAAAACTACATTGAGATTTCACCTCATCTCATCTCAGTCAGAATGACTATTATCAAGAATTTAAAAAACATTGCTGGTGAGGATATGGGAAAAACAAAATCTCACTACACCCTTGGTGGAAATGTGAATTAGTACAAACCTATGGAAATCAGTATGGAGTTTCCTCAAAAATCTAAAATTAAAATTGCTTCTTGATCCAGCTATATCACTTCTTGATGTATAAAGAATTAAAGTCAGTATATCATGGGGATACCTACAGCACAGTGTACGATAGCTAAGGCATGGAATTATCCTAGGTGCCCATCAGCAGATGAGGGGGTGAAGACAATGTAGCATATATACACAATGGAGTATTATTCAATAGTAAAGAAGAACAAATTCATGTCATTTGCAGGAAGGTAGATGGAATTGGAGATCATCATGTTTAGTGAAATAAGCCAGACTTAGAGAGGCAAATATCACATTTTCTCCAAAATATGGCTATAGAAATGTTAAAATGAAGGTATAAGGGCGGCTGTAATTACATGGGAGGAAATATAAGGGAAGATGATGGGGGGTGATTCTATCAAAAATGTATCATATGAATAGAAGTCTAATATTTTATAAAATTAACAAACACTAATAATAATAATAAAATAATAATTGGAGCTCAATTAAGATAATTTACAACTATTCCTACTTCCACCCTGAAGCAAAAAATTGTTATCCAGTGTCTCAGATCATTTTATTTTATACACAAAGTCTAGCAGATAATTAACTATTTGTAGCTACCAGAGGATAAAGTGAAGTATTAAAAATTAAAATAAAAGCAAAAAAGAAAAAACTCAAACACCACGGACAAATACATAGAAAATATATATGCTATAGTTATCAGAAAGTAGACTTTAAAATAAGTATAATAAATAATCTAAATAAAAGAGATAATTTTGGTTGAGGACTAGAGTCCAGATATAAGTACTAAATGGCAATTGCAGAATAAACAACACTACCTATCTGAAATTAAGAACCTAGTATGCTGAAGAGCATAGGACATAGGGGAAGAAAAGATGATTAATGAGAAAACAGAACAGTAGAAAATATACACAGTAAGACAGAGAGGGAGAGAAAGAGAGAGAGAGAGAGAGAGAGAGAGAGAGAGAGAGAAAGAGGTGAATTGGTAAGAGACATAAGACAGTGAACTCATGGATAGACATTAAATTGGGATCAGAAGACTGGAGAAAAAGAATAAAAAAGGGACAGTAGTTGAAGTTCACTAAGAATTTTCTAAAATAGAAAAAAGTCATCAAAGTACTGATTAAAAATTGCCAAGAAGAGCTGGGGATTTAGTTCAGTGGTTCCAGCACTTGTTTGCAAGGTGCAGGGTCTCAAATTTGATCCACAGTATAGAAAAGAAGATTTGCCAAAATGAGTGAGCAGGATGAATTTAACTGAAAATTTTGGAACAGAAACTGAAAACAAAAGATAGTCAGAAACTTTGAAAAGCAACAGAGAAAAAGATATGTTGCCTTCAAAGAACTTACTGTCTAACTTTAAGATCTGTAAGGATAAAAGATGAAAGACACGACTTGATTCTCATTAAGTTGTGTCATGTTTTGGTACAAATTCTCAACGTTGAATGTGGTAAGGATGTGTATTCATAATGTACTAATAAAGATTAAATTTGAAGAAAAGATGAAAGACAAAAGACAACAGAATGACATCTTCAAAATGTTCAATAATAGAAATTGCTTGTTTTATTAGAAATTTATAGTCAATGAAAATACTTAGTACTGGAATATTTTTCTCTAAAAGAAATACTAAAAAAGGTTGTGTAGGTAGCAGGAAGATAAAATCATAAGGAGTAAACAGGAATGGGATGTGTAGATTCAAATAATTACCTTCAATATGAACATCAGAATATCTCAAAGAGTTTAATTTGGGTTTAGTTTAATTTTTTTTAGAAAAAAAATTCAAAACAAAATAATATGAGAACAATGATAGTTAATACACTTTGGGTTGTTATCTTCAAAGGAGCTATTCATAGTACAAGAAATAAAAAGATTCTTATAAAAAAGGAACATATATCCCACAACTTTCTTTTTAATAATCTAAGATAAACTAGTAGTAAAAATGAAATAATGTTAAGTGATGTAAGTCAGACACACACGCTCAACTATCGCTCAACTCTTTCTATTTTTCACTTTCTCTCTTCCTCTTTTTGACTTTTTTTTTCTGTTTTTAAAATTCTTTATTGGTACAATTTATATAAACATCATGACCACACTGTATATTGAGAATTTATACCAGCATATGACATGAGTTCTTATTTTTACCCATTCCCCTACCCACCTTACAAGCCCCCATCCAAAAACAAACAAACAAACAAACAAAAAAACAGTTTATACTTTGGTCATTGTTATAATTAAAATAGGAGAACATTGGCTTTCTTTGATAAAATATAAAAGAGTCTTTATGCTCTTAAAATATACCTGTGTACTGGGTTTGACACCTCTAAACAAGTAGAGGTTAATATTAAAGATGAAGCCTTGTGTTGAATGTCACCTAATTTTGTTTGACTTCTACAACTTTTAGGAGCCACAATTAGCCAAAGTTTTTATTTTTGACTCCTGTTTGTTTAACCTTTTTATAAAATAGAGTTTAAGCATCAATGACTTGCTAGTGGCCTTGTCCTCTTTTCTAGACTATCAAAACATGACAGATCAACAATCAAAGTCTTTGATTAGTCAGAGCCTTTTTAAAAAAATCTTTATTGGTACATTAAATATACACATCATGATTGCACTCCATAATGGGGATTTGTACCAGTATAAGACACAACTTAATTCTCATTTTTTCCCATAGCCCTACCCACCCTACCACCCCCCCCATATACATAAAATTTGTCACCAAATCTTTTTGACTGTTTTGAGACAGGATCTCATTATATAGTTCAGGATTGCCTTCAATTCAGAATGTAGCTGAGCAGAATTGCTTAGTTTACAGCTGATAGGAAACAGAATAAGAAGCTTTGTCAAAACAGGAGACAGGAAATGGATATAGAATCCAAATATCACCTCCAACCACTCAGAATACCCAGACATCACCAGAAATTTGTGTTTCTGTTTATTGGGCTTTCTTCAAGTCAATCAAGTACTATCCAGCTATCACCAGCAAAAATATCACCAAGTATCACCAGCAAAATATACTTATGGACAGAATCTAGAAAATAGCACTCATCTTAATATAAACTTGATTTATATCAAAAGTAATCAATAAAATACAATCTTTCAATATATAGTTCTCAATCAGTTGCATAATTCTATGGAAAAAATGAATATTGACTTTGCCTCAGAGCATTTATACAAATCAGTAGTACATTTAAATCCAGAGGGTAAAACAATAAAGTATTTTGCAGAAAATAGAGAGAAATTCTCCAACAGGACAGAAGTTTCAACCACAAAGAGAAGGAATAAAAATGGAAATTATGCTGTAATGAAGCATACTAAAGGGCCTGCCTCAGACTATGAATTCCGTTCCAGAGTGTGAGAAGATATTCAAAATATATAAAACCACAAAACCCTGTGATCCAGATTACATAATGAACTCTCATCAATCAATAAGAAAAAATACCAACTTGTAAAATTGAGCAAGAGGCTTAAATAGTTTAGACAGAAAGTGAACATATCCAAATGTCCAATGAGTACGGGAGAAGATGTCCAACTACATCAGTCATAAGGTAGATAGAAAGGAAACACAACAGAATAGCAAGACATGCTCAGCAGTGTTCTACATCAACAAGACTATTAGGGTAGGTGTTGGGGAAATCAAGTATTAGAGTGAGAAGTCAGTGAAATGTTCACACACTGGGTTTGGCATAAAACTTATGTTAAAAATGGTACAAGTATTCTGGAAAGTATTCTGACAATGACTAAGGCTGATCATAAGTACACCCTGTGATTCTGCTTCTAGGAATTTGCCAACAGAAATGCATGCATATGCATATCCTTCAATGTATACAAATAGGTGCATAAATGCACTACTTATAGTAGTCCCAGACTGGAAGCAAACACAAGTGGCCATGAGCAACAGCATAAATAGATTGTGCTGCAGTCACAACATGGCATATTATACAACAATAAAAATGAATAAACTGTGTTCAACAGTATAGATAGATCTCATAGGCATAACAGTGAATAGAGTAAACCAGATACATGAGAGTACATGTCATAGTTTTTCTTCAATATAAGGCTTAAAATAAACTACATTTATCTTCAGTGTAAGAAGTCAATTATTGCTTCAGTGAATGCCATTAGGAGCAAGATTTTGAGAAGTTTCTCTTCATACAGATGGTGAACACATAAGATCACTCTGAGCCATTGAGTTCTAATTTGAACACTTTTCTAAGTGCATATTTTCTTTTTATAAAAAGTTAGTATTTTTAGATTATGTTAGTCAAGAGGAAAAGCAATATCTTTTGCTTAGAGAACCCTTAATGGAGTCAAGACTTGAAAATTGGCCATGAGTTTGAAAGGCAGAAAAGATGGCTAAAGGGTATTCCATGAAAAGGAACAGTCAAAACAACATCTACAGAAATGAGAAAATTCATGTTATTTTCAATAAACAAGCATTTGAGAGGGACAGGAATTTAGTTTAAAGATATGGGCTCAATCCTGCTTGTAAAGTGTCATGGGTTGATTGCAAAACTATAAAAAAGTGACAGGTTCTTGAAAAGAAATTGTGATGTGAACTTTTGGATTGCCTGCATTTGAAGTATCAACAGCTCAATACTAGTTTGAGCAGTGAATTGAGTCTGGAATTTACCTCCCCTCCTACTGCCTTACCTTCCCAGCTTGCATATGAATCACAGACTTCCGTCTCATTTTAATTAGTTCTTTGATTTACAGCAACAGAAAGTAGAGTTGTATCAATTTGCATGAACTTGTTTTTTTCTAGTTTTTGATGTTTTTTTCCCCTCTCCTTTATAGATGTTTTTAATGCCTTCCCTACTACCTATAGGATGTTATTGCCCTGATTTTAGCCTGACATGGCTAATTCCCTCCTGGAAACAGCATGTGCACCCTTAATAGATACCCGAGTATTTTGAATGGGCTATGGCTTGGCAAGAAGAGATCATAAACACATGATTCACTCAATTTCTGAGTTAATTGCTGAGAATGGTGGTATTATCAGAAACCTGATGGCTACAGAAGGAAGGGACAGATTCAGTGTCTCCTAGTACAACTTTAACTGATTCTCACAGCCCTTCTTAGCAACAAGAAGTTAGTAGAACCTCCATCATTTGGGACCCAAGCCTTTTCCAAATCAATCTGAAAAATTCAGTTCTCACTGTGATGGTGCCTTATTAGAGGTGTGGCTTGTTCACATTCAAAATTAATTGACACTGATAGTCAATGCATGTCAATTAAAGAAATATTTTGAAATTCTGGAATCTGTTGGTTCTTGACCAAATGCAGTTTAAAAAGGCCATAGTCTCATCTGAAGGGGAATCTTCATTCAGGTGCACATGTCCTAGGCAAGTTGTTTTTGCAGAATACTAGAAAATCATTTTCTATATGGCCAGGCAGTAGAAGCAGATAAAAAAAGAACAGAAATAAGCAGGAGTTTGAATGAGGATTTTTTTGAATCTTTAAAGCAAGATCCTCTCTATATCTTCAGTTTTCAAAATCAATAAACTGCTTCAAGTCAGTAATTTATAAATGGTTCTCCAAAGAACTAAATTAATCTTGAATGTCAACTTGACTGGCTTGAGAGACACCTAGAAGATGAGCAAAACACACTTCTGAGTGTGTCTGATTGGGTCATGGGACCATAACCCTGGGGAGTCGTTTTCCAGTTTCTGTAGATTGTGATCCAACTGTTTATTTCTTCTCCAGAGCCATGGATAGAGAGCATGCCAATATCAGTGGTGGGAACAGTGAGTATAGAGGCAGGAAGACAGAAGGATGGCACTAAGGAAACTGGCAAGGAAAGATCTAGAAGAAGCAACCATGACAGCCTAATGGTAGCAAGTTGTTCAAATCTGGGATTTAGGAAGGTGGCTCCTCAGCTAAAGTCTGGTCCTGACAACTATGAATTACATGTTAAGCATTACCCTAAGGGCTTGTATGCCTAGACTCACACAGATTCTAGGAGACTGGTGTCATCCTCTTAATGGCCAGAGGAATGGAAAGGAAGGATGCCTAAGGTATTTGCCCAAGGCCATGCAGCTACTTAGGGTTTGTAACACAATTTCAAACCCACAGTCTGGTTCCAGAGTCCCAGTTCTCAGCCCCAAAGGGTCTGTTTTCTCACTATTTTCATCAACATCTTTGATTTTCATCAAAGATTATTTGAAAAGCAAGAAGCTGTTTTGTAGACTGTTAAAAATTCACTAATGACTTAGTGATATACACACACAAAAAACCAACATTCTTTTAAGTTTACTGGTACATTTTAGGTATACATTATAATCATATTCATCTTTGGGGATTTGTACATGTGCACGATAAGTTTTGATACTTGTTTTTCCCCATTCCTCTGCCTTCCTTTCTCCCTGCTCATTTATAAAACTTCTCTTTTTTCCCTTGCTTTCTCCTATCTTTTCCTTCCACCCCTCCCTTTCCCTACTGTTTTGGATCCTATTTCACTTTATCTCTTATACATTTTGGTCTTCATTTACCCTTGTGGTTTTTCACACCAGAGAAACTATTTGGTATCTACACATGTGTGCCCTATTTATTTTACTTATGAGTTTGACTTCAATATGCACCCATTTAGCTACAAATGTCTCTAACTTATCCCTCTTTATGGCTGTGTAGTATTCCATTTTATAAAAGGACCATATTTTTTAAATCCTGTCTCCATTTGATGGATATTTGGACTGTATCCAAGATTTAGTAATTACAACCGTGTTGCTATAAACATGGTATGCATATATCATTGTAGTATGGTGCTTTTAATTTTTTCGTGTATATACCTAACAGAGAAATAGGGTAAAATGGGATCTCTAGTCCTAGTTTTTTGAGTAATCTGCATATTGATCTCCAAAATGGTTACACTAGTATACATTCTTGTCAACAGTGTAGGGGGTTCCTTTCTCCCCATAGCCCTGCCAGCATTTGTTGTTGGTAGTTTTCTTGGTAGTGGCCATTCTTACTTGAGTGAGATGAAATCTCAGAGTTGTTTTCATTTGCATTTCTCAAATGACTAACAATGTCGGACACTTTTTCATATATTTCTCTGCTGCTTTTACTTCTTCATCTGAGAAATGTCTATTCATTTCAAATGCCCACTTTTGAATTCAGTCTTTAAATCTGGCAGAATCTGATTTTTGAAAATTCATATATATATATATTTGGTTGCTTAAAAAGGATTGTTACACTTGCTTCTGTTATAGGTGGAAATTTGTGCACCATTCAAACCAATGGAGCTTGTAATCTGTACGCTCTACTAGCCAATGAGACTGGTAAGCTTTAACCAATGAAATGAGACTAAACTGTAGCTCCACCTTAACTTCAAGACTGTTCTGTCACTAGGTTGTAAAAGCTGGGCTTTCTGACTGGCGTTTTTACTGGCCTTTTTGAGGAAAGACTTCAGGCTGGTTCCCCAGCATTAGAATAAAGTTAGAACACGTTGCCTCCCAAACTCCTGTCTTCCATCACTTGGATAGGTAGTACTGATCTTTGAGCTGCAACACTTGAGCTGAATACACTAGCCATGCCGGTGCTTCCCACTATGGGATTTCATTTGGGAGTGTGCTCAATCTGTAGAGCAATTTTGGAAGGGTGACCATTTTCACTATATTGTTTTTATTCTATCCAGGAACAAGGGATGTCTTTCCATTTTCTGATATCCTCTTTGATCTTTTTTTTTCTTTTTTCAGAGTTCTCCAAAGCAATGTATTATGTTATCACTGAAGAAAATCATTCCAGAGATTTACTGTAAAAGTTGTCAGCACCTTTGACTACTGAGCACTTGAAATGTGCCTGTTCTAAACTGAGGTGAACTAAAACATAAGATTCACACTAGATCTCTAATACATAAAAGTCAAACATGATGTAAATTTGTTAAGTTTATTACAAACTGAGATGATACAATTTTGGATATAGTTTTAATACAATATATAACTCAGATTAATTTTGTCTGTTCTAGTAGCCACTAGAAAGTTTAAAATTGCACATATATTTCATGGATAACAGAACTATGGAGACCAAAATGTATAATACAGAACACCCCTTTCCTAGTCCTTGTGAAACTCATTCTTTCACTTGGATTAGTTTGTGATCATGTCAGGCCATCTGAATTACAGGAACAGAGTGAGAGGTAATGGTCCATTTTAGGGATATGCCTAAAATATCTTGGGCTATAGAAAAAAACGTATTGAGCTATCTTTGTTTTACCACAGAGTGCCCCAGCTTCACAAAGTAGAATATGGAAAGGTAGACTAAATGAAAATGGGTAAATAAAGTAAGTAGGCCTGAACAGGTCTTTGGGGCTCAGCTAGGTGGGATGAGAATCTACATGGGGCACCCAATTGATAGAAGGGAGGGTATAAATGTGGTTAAAATTGTTCAGGGGCTAATATATGAAGAATATAAGGAAAAGGAGTTCCTTTAGGGTCACGGAAGTTTATTTTTCATGTGTCTTCCTTTGGGAAATCTCTATTGGCCCGCAGGATATTTTTTATCATGATTAATGTCAAATTAATGATACATTCAAGCTTCTGATTTTGCTATTTACTTTATATTAGTAGCATTTTAAGCGAATGCTTAATTTGGAAAGACATATTAGTCATACAACTATTGATATAAACAATTTTTAAAGATTGTTTACTTCTTGGAGAGGTAGTAATGATAGGATCATTATGCCATTGATTGAATACAGGTTATTATTTTCTATATGAGGGTTTTATTCTATTCCTAAATCTTTGTCCGTTAGACTCTGATGATGAAATGGATCTTACCTGAGATCCTCTCTTCACTCATTGTGGTCATGATGCTGGTCTAGATTGGGAAGAGTTCAGAAAACAGCCAAAATCAAATGGCTGGGTTGATGTTGACAGATCTTGGGCAGATATCCAAACAGGGTCTCAGTGTGAGAAGTATGAGAGCACCTGGGGTGGGAGTCCAAGGAAGTTATACTTTCATAGAGATGACATCCTGAAATTGGCACATGAGCTGAAAACAAAGGCCAATAGTCAAATTTACCCTTAACCAGGCTTTTTAAATAGCATTCCTTTCTCAAATCTAGGACCCTTGCAAGTGCCAAAGCAAGAGCCAGTACTGTCGTTTTTGCTTTGCATTTTTTTTCTGAGTCATCCCTTTCCAGGAGAAATGAGGTCCAAGTACACTTGGAGTGAGGAAAAGTGTTCAGTGGTAAAGAGAAAATGCTGTCTCCTTCTCATTTTCTTCCCTCCCACTTGGAAGGCTGAGTTTGTGTAAATTATTTGTAAGGATAGTACAACTTCACTCTGCAGCTTATTCTCAAAGAAGTAAATTAACTTGTACTGTGCTTTAAATATTTCAAGTTTATTGAATGTTTTTTTTTTTTTTTTTTGCACATAACATGTTTTCAAAGGTGAAAAAGCAGCTAGAACATATCATCCTTATTGGAAACACATAATTCAGGTCAGAGAAACAGACAAGGAAACCAATGCTTATGATGCAGTTTGAGCCAGGCTTTCAAAAAGCCTTTCCTCGGTGCCTTAGGATCACAGAGGAGCGATCTAGAGGTGAGGAGAGGTTGTAAAGTGCGAGGCTCCCCCGAGCTCCATCTTTCCTCACTAGACTGTGGCGGCAACTTTCTAAATGCTTTCTGTGCTTCGGGGACTTTTTTTTTTTTTTTTTTTTTTTGAATTCTCGTTCTTACTCTCCCCGATGTGCAGCTCTCTGGCAAACAGAACATTTGTCTTAAAATATAAGAGGAGCAAGCACCCTTCTCTGTTCAGAACTATTCTGTGATTTTCTAACGTCCTCACAGTGAGAGCTCAGGGCCCTCGCTGAATCTGGCCCCGACTGACTCTACCTTCAGCTCCACGCTGCTGTTCTCCGATCCATCGCATCAACCTCCATCGTGTTATCTGAACATGTAGATCACATGGCGGCTCAAGATGTTCATCCTGTGTCATCTGTCTACCAGGATTCTCTTCTCCAGATGCCTACATGGATTGCTACCTCAGTTTTTTTCCCTAGGCCTTGGAGAAATGTCATGGTATATTATAGGGATTGTAGGTACAAACCTCTGTTCTACTCCAGCAATCTTTCCTCTCTTTAGTCTTCTTGATAAAACCAACATGTGACATACTGGAAAAATCTCTTCTTTCCACATCCCGACCACTTTGATATTAAAGTCCATGTGGGCAAGACTTGTTGTGTCTACTTTGGAAAAATTTCTGGCACACAATGCTTACTCAATAAATGTTTGTTGAGCAAATAATTTATTTTTCTTCCTTGGCATGGCTTCCACATATATTTGCCTAATGAGTGGATGGGAACTAAATGATGAGTAGATTCTTTTGGCACAGCAGAAGCTGTTATTTCTCAATGTGCTATTTCTCTGGAATAACTTCACAGTTCTTCACTGGGACAAAGACTTAATCAGGGCTTATCAGGAACTACTGAGTTCTGCCAATCCAGCATCTCACTTACAGATGGAAAGAGCCATAATCATCTGTGGAGAAGATGGAGCACAACATTGGTAAAGAAGATATCTTCCTAAAAGACATTGAAGAGATGGAAGCAGAGAGCTAGTCAGAAGAGTTTTCCTCATGCAAGAAAAAGCCAATTGTTAGTACAGTTAGCTGTTAAGAAAGTACTGTGTATTGTCTACATGTGGGCATGCTTGTATACATGGTGCAACAATATAGCAAATGCTTTTGTAAGTATAAATATGTAAGACTTAAAGAATCCACAAGACTAAATATTTAAGTATTCAATGAACCTCAAAGTCTCAGAAGAACTCTTTAGGTCTGGTGAAGTAGAAATGTAGGGAATGCTGGCAGAATTCCTTGTGTTCATTCTTAGCTCACTGGACAGGATCTTCTGTTGAGCCTGGAGGTTCCAGAGTGAATAACAACAATAATGGCAGCCAAGCCTCTGCTTTCAGACAGCTTCTTATGTTCTACTGTGTGGGGACAGAGGAGAAAAATAAATATAAATTGTAGATAGTGATATAAATGGGGTAAAGAAAGAAAACAAAGTAAATTACAAGAAGGGAGTCGGACATAAAGGGGTGTCCTTTCAGAGATCTGAGCTGGTAGAGCACTGAAACTTGCCTGACAAATGTTAAAGGACCACAGAGTGCAATGACCTGAGAAGTAGGAGGCTTGTTTAACTTGAAAGATATATAAAAAGAATAAATTAAGGGAGGCCAAATTGTCTGGACTCTTTGAGCCATGGTGGAAGTTTGGATTTTATTTTAGCTTCAATAACAAGTCATTAGGGATCCTTTATGGTATGGCAGTGAATCGTATAAATTTAGAAAGATTTCTTTGGCTGGCCTAACAAATATGGACCATAATATGCATTGAGGGAGACAGAAGATATGTAGGTGGCTATTGCCGCCATCCAGACAAGAATATACAGCAATGCAGATTAGGCTGATGGTAGTGAAGATGTAAGCTGTGGAAGAGTGTATGATGTGTTGCAGGTGTAAATGGGGATTCATTAATGACTTAGATCTTAGGTATGAGAAGTGAGTGACAACAGGTATCTTTCTGAGCCAAAGCACTTTGGGATTTCAGAGGGTAAAATGCAAAAAGTTCGTTATGAATTGCTACTTCATGCTCTTTGTGTGTTGGCTCGTGGCTTTGATCTGTTTGTTATTCTCCTCATTTTGAGAAAGAGGATGGCACAGTGGCTGCTAACTGGAAAACTTCTGGTATTTAAAAGGGAAAGGAGAAACTCATGTTTTTTTCTTATTGGTAGTAATTATATAGTATATGTAATATATATTGGCTTAGAAATGACACATATCACATCTGCTAATATGTGATTGGCCAGAATGAATCATGTGGTATCATATAAGTGACCAAGAAATATCATCCTTTCCTGTGCTAGGGAGACAAAAGGTCAGAACTTATTCAAACATGGCACCAGTGACTCCATGGCATCTTCCATGTTTTGGTAACTGCCAATAAGGCTTAGTGGAGGTAGAATCCATGTATTTTCTTTGGCCGTGTTTACTTTAATAGCTGGCTGGTTGGAGATGTCAAGCAGATGGCTGGAGATATGAGTGTGGTGACAAAGGAAATCTATGGCTCGAGATGTAATAGGAATGACAGAGGATAGTTGGAATAAAGAAGTTGGCCAAAGGCAGAGCTCTGGGACTCTTGACAGGAAGAAATCTGATAGAGGAGACACCAACAAAGGAAACTAAAAGGGAGAGGTTATAATGATAGACAAAGCACAGATAATACTTAGAGTTCTTGGTAAGTACATCTTGTTTGTAGAGAGAGAGAGGAAAGGAGGGAGAGACAGACAGAGAGAGAAAGAGAGAAAGAGAGAGAGAGAGAGAGAGGGAGAGACATGAGTTAAAAGGTCAAATGGGATGTGACTTAAACTTAATCCTTGGTTTTGGCAAGTTGTTAACCATTCTGTAGTGTGGTATCCACAGAAGACTAATTAGAAAGGATAGAGGAGAAAATAGTTGTGTGCAATGGATGAACACAGGAACAGACAATCTTTGGAAGAATTTTGGTGTAGCCAGATTAAGCACATGGATTTAAGAAGATAAGAGTCCAAAGGGGAATAAATTTGTATGCAGGTGATGTCTTTGTCTTTTGAAATATTTCTACCTAATTGAAGGCATTTGAGTGAAAAAAATTCAGACATTCATTAGAAGTGTGAGTTTGAACACAGAAAATTCAGAGCTGACATAAGTAAGAGTTTTATGCATAGAGAAAATAGCTATGGGATATATATGAGTTCTGATAGGAAAAGGATAGAGATATAAGAGTGATAAGATCAAAATTATCCCTTCAGGAACATACCATTAATAAAATCATAAAAGGAAAAAAGTAGTTTAGAAAGAAGAGAAAATAGGTTGAGTAGATTATTTACAATAGAAATCAGGGAGAAAAGTATTTTAATATCTTTGTAAGAGGTTTCTATTTGAGTTCTAGGTTCTTATAGGTGTGTAGTCTATGTATTCTGAGGCAACATTTGCAGTACAGGCTATCCTAATTGATTAAATATATGGCTTCAAAACCAAGGAATACTTAGTGTAACATATTTTTTAAAATCTCAAATCAATGGGGTTTGACCCTCTGATTTTTTGGGGGAATTTTTGTTATGGTTGCTTATTATTGTTTTGAAATATCTCTACAGCTGGCTTAAATATACTATTAGTACCATACTAATATTATTTTATTCCATCTCTTATATTTCTCTCATCATCTTCTATTGTCACCATAATTATCAAAATAATCACCACCATTAAGATTCATTCAATTGATTATATTGGTATTTTAGCAATTTAGTTAGAAGTGTTTTTTACAACTTTTCCTCCCAGGAGTTTACAGTGCAGTTTAGCAGGGTCCATTTAGAGCACTTTCTGATTATATTCTGAGTTCTTGCAAAAGACTTACTTTAAAGATAGATATGATAAGTTCTTTCAGTTTAGTTTTCTGTGAAAAATAGCAAAAAATCAAGAGAGAAAATAAATGTCAGGAAAATACATGATACTGTATTAAGAACTCAAAGAACATATGAATATAAGATATCACTAGAATAATTTGGCAGATGTTTCTGTTTAGACTAATTGGCTATATGTATGTATAGATGGAAAAATCTGTAAATGGGGAGGCAGGATAGAGTAGTGACTGAATGTCTTAGTATTAAGTGGAATAACAATGGGTGTATTCTTTTTCTATCAAGACATCCTGTGACCTTCTGACGCCCCTTCTGTGGAGTATGATTTAGCTCATTTTTATTTCTTGTTGCCTAGTGGATGGCATTCTCTCTCTTCTCTCCACCATCTCTCACATTTTCTGCTGATTTTCTTCTATCAGTGACTTGACACCTACTTGGTTGTATAAGAGACCAGGAAGTCATATTGTGCAACCCTTTCACATTGCTCTAAGACCTCTCTGTTTCTAGAGCATGTTGACTTGCTTCATGTCTGTCTTCCCTGGTGCCACTTGGTTCAACTTATCACTCTTTTCTGGAATAACAGCACCCCCTCCTAAATCGTACCCTACTCCGTCATTTTACTTGATTTCAGTGCTTCCTATTGTATTTCTATCCTACACTCTCCTGTATTACTTATTGTACTTATGAAAATTATGAATCCCAGGCCAAATATAGGATAGCAGAATTCAAGTTAGATTGAAGATAGGAAATGTTAAAGCTGGAGTTGAGACTAGTTAGAAAGCTAAGTTTTAATAGTCAGTGTGAGACTCAATCTAGACTTCTTTTCTCCAGAGCCAAATTTACTATTCCTACATAAAGCACCTGCCATAGCCAATATGTATTTTTTTCTAGCATCACATAGCAGTTGTGTAATGTCTCTTGAAATGTAAGCTCCTAGAGATCAGAAACCTTGTCATGTATTACAGAGCCTTACATTTAGTAAGCATTCTACTGTAGCTTATTGGATGAATAAGTAAAATGTAGGCTAAAACAGGATCAGTGCCAGCAGGAATGGGATAGGAAAAATGAGTGATGAAGATGTTGAGTGTGGAATTAGATGGGCTTGGTAACATTGTTTCTGAGGGCAATGAAGAGAGAAAGGTCAGATGTCTCTGTGAAAAATGTAAACTTGGATGGCCATGAATAGAAATAAGGGAGTCAGGAGGAGGAGTTGACGAGTTTGCCTCTAGGCATGTTGATTTTGAGTTGTGCAGCTAATTTTGATTTTAGGTATTTGAACTGTTGCAGGAGACAATTCAGATTTGGGGAATAAGAATTTGGAGAAAGTTTGGGTCGAGATGTAAAAATGTGCTTTGTGAGTGAGTGAAATTCCCAACTGAAGACAATAAAACAAGAAAAGACAGCCTCCGTCAGATGTGTGGGGTTTTCTAGGAGTTTGGAAAAAAGGTGATTTAGAGACAGATTATGAGTCATCAGTGAGTTCCTTGGAAAGCACAGTCATTAAAGCCAGGAAAAGAGAATTTCAAGGAAGATTAGATCCACAAAAATGTCAGCTATTGCACTAATATTGAATGTTCTGAGTGCTGAGGCTTATTTAAATTTAAATGGTAGGACTTTAGAGATATTATGAGAGAAGTCTTTACTCATGAATTAAATCTATATTTTCTTACACAGCAACTAAGTTGAAACAGCCTTTAGAATGCTACAGAGACTAGGTGGCAAAAATACTCTCCTCTGTCATCCGTGGTTAAATAAAATTCCTTTGATTAGTTTTTCTTGGAACTGTATCCTCTAGCCACACAGTCTAGAGGAATCTAGCAACACAAGCCAAAGAGATAAAAGTAAAGTGTTTTGATTTATCCTGTTGTCACATTCAGCTTTCCAAGCTCATTATTTGGTGTCAAAATAAGCAATGGACTTTTGTTTCTTCATAGAATTCAACTTGATACCTTGCCTTTTTCTCTTTTTGCCCCAGATCTAGGGATATTTTAGAACAATTCTCTCTTGAGTTTTTTCTTCTTTTGTGCACATTTAAGGACTGTATAAGAGCAATGGAGCCCTGTGAGAACTCACCAATTCTTCAGGCGGACAGGCCAGTCTGCTAGTATTAGCTTGGAGGCAGCCTATGAGGAGGCCAGGGATGAATGACACCATTTTTCACTTCTGTCTGCAGTCCTTGGATAGTGGTTCATACAGAATCCATTTACTGGCCAAGAGAATGTTGAATCTTTATGTTAGGCTAGAACCAAAGGCTTTTCTCTTTCTCTTTGATAAAATAAAATTCAGATAATGGCCAGGCCAGCAAGTGGTCCATTGAAAATGAGTCAACCAGGAATTGTGTTTGCTTCAGAGCTCTGAAAGATGATGAAACTGAGTTAAATCTGCAGCAGTATAGAAGTTTTGAGTGAAATATTTTTTTGTGATAATATGTTTCTCATCTCGGGTCTCTTTGCTCAGAAATCGCAGCAACAAGTGATATAACAAAGCTTATTTCCAAACTACTTTATCCAGAGTAATTGGAACACACAGGTCAACCATACAACTTCATGCCACTTCAGAGTGCATCCTTGGAATAAGATAGACTTAAGTTCAAATCCTGGCCCTGCCACTTAAAATCTTGGTGAGCTTGGACAAGTTATTTGACTTGCTGAGCACTGGTTTTCTTAATTGCAAAATGTCATAGTGAGGGTATCTCATAAAGTTATTGTGATAATTATAGGAAATTCTAAAACATAAAGCATTTGGCACAAATCGAGGCACCTTGTACTTATGCATATTCAATGCAAAACAAGATATTTCTACACACCTGGGCAGTACAATATTTCCAGAGCCTTCAGCAGGTCATTAAGTCCTATCAGCTATATTCCTGACATTTTCCTAGAATGTTCTTACTTCTTCCTATTATCCCCCTTTACTGCTCTAGAACAGGGCATTGCTTTCTCTTATGTGAACTTTCTCCAATGCCCTATATGTAGTCACCACTGGTTCTTCATAAAGCTTATTTCCAGGACCTTGTTGTGCACAGCTGACTCCATAAAGCTTATTTCCTATTTTTCCTCTGCTTAAATACTTGCCTTATAGCCTCAGATCCTAACTATGTATTTAGAGGCTACAATTTGGTGCAAGCCTATTTTTTCAGCTTAGGTGTGTATATTGTTATTCCTCATGCATTTATTCCCATACCTGTTACCATCACCAAGCCAGTAAGAATTCCCTTCATAGCTCTTTCTCTCCTTTTGACCTTGTCAGTGTTTTGTTGTTCTTACTCTTCAAGTCATTTTCTTCTCACTTAATTTTCATCTACCCCTGTGTGGCCATCAGATGAATCTTTCATATAATGCTGACCTCTCCCCTTCACTCTCTTTTCTGAGTGGTTCTCCAGTGTCCTCCAGTTCTAGTTAAAATATCTCTGCCTGAGGAAGGTGAGTGTCATACCCAGCCTCCTTTTCCACCATCAACGATGGCAACACATGATGCCAGTACATGTCAGCCATATTGGTTCTTCCTAAGCCTATTAATATGCCAAGATTTTACACCCTTGTTTCCTTCATCCATGGTATTTCTCTTAGGCTCTTTTATGTTTCCTTCAATAAAACTTATCTTAGCCCTTTATTCTTTGGAAGGCATTTATATTGCTCCTATATCCTATCAATAGTTTGTATTAAAAACACATCTTTGTTTGTATGGAAATTTGAAATTACTTTAAAAAATCTTTACTATGAAAATTTCTAATTTTGATTTTTTTATTTTACCATTTTTTAAAGTTCACAACTTTATTGGTACATTATATATACACATCATCATTGCATTCAACATTGAGAATTTGTACCAGTATATGACACAACTTCTTACTTTTTCTCATTCCCCTACCCACCCTACAATCCCCACCCCTATATACATAAGCTTTGTTTCCTTTTTAAAAATTACCATCACATTACTTTTCCACTTGTTATTTACCCCTCCACTCTATTTCCTTTGAAATATTTTCTATTTCACAATGAGTTCTAATTTAGATTTTTATACCTTTTTAATCTTTTTATTTCCAGGAATATAAGATTGAATAAATTGATGAAATTCATATTGATAATGAGCATGTAAATAACTGAATGAATGAGTGTAGGTCTGTTTCCTGCACTAGAGTAAGTTTTTGGAGGGAAGAATCGATGATTCTCTTCTCCTTTTGTATGTATCCCATTGCTCCTTGTATGTAGTTGTTCTTCAATAAACAATCAGTGAATGAATGAATAATGATATGTGGGTCTGTCAACCTGAGAACATTCTAAGTCCTTCAGGGAAAAGATCATATCAAAAATTAGCTACTACTGCAATGAATTACTTACAATTCATGCTTTGTTTATTCTCATGTTTTAATTATTGCTCTGAGTTGAATTCTGGTCATGGTGAGTTATAAGTCATGCACTTTTTCTATACTGCATGAGCTCATACTTGATAAAACTATAAGGAAAAAAAAACCAAAGAAAAACCCCCTGGTTGCTAAGTTTTGCTGGTAATTTGCACTTTTGTGACTAATAGCAATCCAAGAGCAGGTTAATAATGTTGATAGATCTGAAGAATTTTTCATTTTAGTTTGGTTTTCTCCACTGAAGCACTCCATGGAGAGCAATCTTCAAAGAAAGCATACTTTTGTCCCGGTTGCTTTTTGCAAGAAACTCTAGCAATAACTAGGAGAGGAGCAGAGAAAGACAGTATTACTTTTTTGTAGCTTCTGTAAAGTTGCTCTCGAAGAGTAAAGAAGAATTTATCCTCTTCAGTATTAGAGTTCAGAAGTGCAAAATAATTTTCACTGGACTAAAATCACAGTGTTGGGGTCAGGGTGCACGTTTCCTGTGGACGTTTAAGGGAGAATCTGTTCGTGACTCTTCTGGGTTTTGTTAGCTTCTACCATCCCTTGGCTAAGGGCAGCATCCCTTCAGACTCTGCTTCTTTCTCCATATTTTCTCTCCTCTGTGTACCATTTCTTTTCCCCCCATTGTATCAGACTATAGGGATTTGCATTCTGATCCTTCCTGGAGAATGCAGGATGACCTTGTCCTGAGATCCCTAATCACATCTGCAAAGACACTTTTCAAAATCAAGAACATTTACAGTTTCAGCAGTTTGGGTGTGATGGGTTTGGGGATCATTATTTAGTCAAATATAGAGACAGACGTTGCTCTCCTTTTCAGACTCAAAGGGCTTGATCTTTTGGGAACATGGTGTGTTTACAGACTTACCTCCTGAGAACATAACTTCTGAATTGATGGCCCATTGAAAGGAAGCCGGTGGCTGCTGTCAAGAAGAGTCTGATTTAGGTCAATCGCATGCCAGTGACCAGATGTGTATGGCAACATTCCCAGCTCTCATTATGGAAATAAACCATTAATTATGCTTACTGAGGACTTGATAAGTCACTGGCCCAGCTGCTCTGAGTTCTGGGCAAGGAATCAGTGGTAATCCATTCCTACACCTGGGTTTGTGTGTGGAGAGTGGTCCTGTGGTGGAGGAAAGGTGTGTGCAGCTGGCCTGGGATTGATTGTCTTATGTCTGCAAGTAGCTTTGCTGTCTGTTTCATTAGGGGAGTCAGGAAGGATCTATTTCATCACTAGCAGAGGACTTGAGATGGTATCAAGAGAGTGAATGCCCACATAAGGGGACCACCCAACACAAGGGTGGAGCAGGGACTGCACCAATTTTTAAGGTAGAGAAGAACTTTAGTAGCTGAAATGGGGACCCAGTCGACACCTGGCCATCCTGCCAGTTTTCATCTCTTATAGCTAAAGAAGGACACGTGCCTGTGGAAAGTCCTTCTCAATGCTAGGGCGAGTGTTCCTAAGCATATGCCACTCTTTTCTGCTTGG
Organism: Petromus typicus; assembly: GCA_004026965.1. Classification (NCBI taxonomy): domain Eukaryota; kingdom Metazoa; phylum Chordata; class Mammalia; order Rodentia; family Petromuridae; genus Petromus; species Petromus typicus. Next base: position 25,705 of record PVIR01000171.1, read on the forward strand.
TGCTACCCTGAGGACAGGCAGGAGAGATGAACATTCCTAGTGGCTTCTTTTACAGTTCAGTGAGGAATTATAAAATAGACTGTGGCAGTTGGATTAAACAAGGACCCTAAAAGAACTTGTTTATTTTCAGTTATAAGATAGTAACATTTAAATAGATAGGCTCTGCACCCTATCAACTCATTTTCAGTTTAGCTCTATTAATAGCAACAAAACCTTAGGCAGATATTAAAAATTCTCAGCTGCTCAGTTTTCTCAATTGTTAAATATAGATAATAGTAGCTAACCTATACCGTGTTTGGGGAGATAGTCTAAACATGTTAGATATACTCAATTCTCTAACACAACAACCATGTGAAGTGGTATACTGTTCTTACTGTATTTCAAAGACAAGAAAGCCAGTGAAAACAGTTTAGGTCATCTATTCTGGTTCCTAGTGACAGGGAGTGGAGCAAGAATTTGAACTCACATAATTGTTGTTAGTCCTATTTTATGCTGTCTCTCATGCTCTATGTTGTCAGGTTGATCAACATGTGGTATATAGCTGCTATCTATTTATTACCTCTATTGTCCCGTGAGTTATCGATGATGCAGTTACTGGAAAAATAGTTTCTTGTCTTGGTTTGAATATTTTCCCTTTCAGAATTAAGCAATTATTCTACATTAAATGCTGAGAACAATGGTTTGTCTACAGGAAGTCCTCCAGTATAGTAGATAGTAATATTTGTTCTTCTACTACTACTTTTGCCAGCACCACCCCCTCCCCTAATCATCTGAAGTCTGGGATCCTTAGAACTCCAGGAGTTAACTCAAGTTTGGCAAATCTATATCCTGGGAGCTAATGTCCCCCATTTCCACACTCAAAACAGATATTTTTTTACTGATCCCAGGACATCAATCTTTCCCAGCTTGAGGCCCACCACTAATTCACTCTTATTTGAGTAAATTTGACATAAGGAATGATTCACCACACTTACTTTCTTTAAATCCATTAGTCCAAGATCCAATGCAGAAAATTTAAATTTAAACTACACCTATGGATTTCTTCATTTATATTAAAATGTATTTGATTCCTAAAGAGTTAATGAGTTTTGAATCTTTTCATACTGTAGGACTTTTCCTCCAACAATCCTCTCTACCTAAGTATCATTTCTATTTTTTCTTTATATAAATATTTAAAAGAATTAAAATCACAGGTTTCCCATCCCCTACCTAAACGGTGGTATGATAAAAGAATACTGAAGTAATATAGAAATAGTCACAATAAATAAGGCAGAAGCATCGGTCATCATAGGAGTTATAGTTGCCACCTAAGATCTATAGCTTAGAAAAGCTAACTTTAAACATGATATGAGTAAGTGGTAATGAAATTCATGTCAGGCTGGTTTTACATGGTGTAAGGGACATCTAGTGGTTACCTGATAGTGTAAAGTCACCCTGGGGCTAAGCATCATCACCTTGAGAAGGACTCCTAAGAAAGGAGAGGAGATGTTCTTTGTTGCACAACCCTCTATTGTGAAGTTCACAAAAACAAACAAACAAACAAACAAAAAACCTTATCAGAAAACTTAATTTGGGTCCTAGAATTTCTATCTGTATTATTGTCAGTTTGGATCCAATTATTCTTTGGTGTCTCCTGCACCCAGTTGGAAATGATTCTATTATTAGCTGGTGTATTCTTTCTCTCACTTCACCTACCTCTTTTGCTGATTGCAGAGGAGTTCTCCAGGCCACTTCGAAAGCCATCTGATTAGAACCTTCATTAGGCTAGAAGCGGAGCTGCTTAGCAGGCCAGGGAGAAATAGCTTGTAATTGCTTCTGTCAGGCACATAGACCTCCTCTGGAATTCACTCAAGCATCAGAAAGATGTATATGTCCAGCTCATGTGTACTTTGGATCAAAAAGTGGGCTTTGTATTATCAAGGGATGACCTTGTATGAACTTGTCTTCTCAGTCCTAGAGATTTTTCATGGCACTTACCCATAGGTCAGCACCTCTTAGTGTAATTTGTCACTATTCATAGCTCTGAACAAGTAGTTTCTGTCTGTGTGGCTGCTTAGAATATTTGCTTGTCTCATGTGCTACTATTATTACCAGTCAAGTCTGCTAGGCTTCTAGAGAATTCTGTTCCATGGAGTCTTTTTATAGTATTTGCTCCTGTTCTTCTGCATTTGGGCCTTTCTTAGAGACTCTTTCCTCAGAAGCTGTTTGGCCTGCCTATTGTCCTGCACCTTTTTAAGTGTGATTGCTGGCAGCTAGAAGTTGCTAGTTATTGCCAAAGGCTTCATTGTTAGGGATTCATCCTTGCTTTCTAACTCTAGGTGCTGAGGATAATGGCTGGGAGGCCCTGTTGCAATGTATTCATGTATTTTCTATGACAAGTGCAAGCTATGTTGTCATATAAAAAACATGTACAATAACCCCTTACCATGCTTCAAAGTGGGAGGCAGAGTTGGAGCAGAACTTCGCCAGCCAATATCTTAGAGAAACTTTGCTAGAATCTGTAATTTCACTTTGTGCTTCTTCCCTTAGTGTCTACCAAGGCACATAGACTAATGACAGCTGCCACTCTGGGATGTAGAACTTTCTATAAAGACAGCCTTAAAAATTCAAGCACATTTTCTAAGCATGCATCGTGGGGAAACTCAACTAAATATTCAGTGAGTCCATCAAGTGCCTTTTAACTGTCTGAGATACTTTGGCTTTCTCCCTTCCCACCCCATCACTTATTGTCAGGGAAAATGAATAAAGAGGTTTCTTTCTGCATTATAATGACTTAGAGGGAATAGGAGAACGTTGTGTGATCTTTCCTGTCCTTTTTCCTTCCTGCTCTTTTACTTCATCCCACAAACGTACTTTATGTCAGGTACAAGGAGATATAGAAAGCAAAGGTATAGTTTAACCCATTTGAGAAGATGTCAGTCTCCTGGGAGACATGGACAATTACAGTACAACTTGATAAATTCCACGGGAACAGTGAGGACATGGAGCCCAGGAAACTGAGAAGAGAAAATGAACTGTCAGTGGGAGTAGAAATGGTAGGAACATTAGAGAAGGCTCCGCAAGAGCAGTGATACTTAAACTATGTTTTAAACGCCCAGTCATAGTTATTTGGAGATCTCGTGTAGGACTTATCTCGGGGATGGTGAGTTGGAAGAAATGCAGAACGTTGATAAGGCTGGTGACAAATGATGAGTAGATACCTGATCAGAAAGAATCTTATGTAGAATGTATAGAAGTGTGCAGTTCATACCGTATTTGGTGGAGTACCACTGAAGAGCTTTCAAATAAAACTGATTCTAGACCTTGAACTAAAAATAACAGTAGATTCCTAGTGAGTCAGAAAGGCACCTTTTAAATTTTGTCACTTTTCTAATTAAACTGCTAAAGGTTTCCTTTCTACTCTTATGGTTCCCCCATTTTTCCTAGTTGCATAATGTATGCATTTTTAGAGCTTTTTAGAATCAAGTGCCACCTACACATCTGATCTTAATTCCTCTACTTTGTGACAGGTTGCATTCACTGGATTTAGGTTGGTGCCTTCATCAAATATTCTAAGAAAGAAGAAAATGTAGGTGTTGTCTGGAAACCTAGATTCTGTTGTGGTTGGCAAATGTAGGTGTTTTCTGGTGTGTCTAGTATATAGGAGAATTCAGGAAATAAGACTGTGTACATATCAAACCTCTATTTTATGCCAGGCACTTTGTTAAATACCGGAAATGCTTTTCTCACTATCTGAGAATCACAACCCGAATCTTGAAAAACTTACCTACAAGGTCCTAACAGTGTCGTTCCTAGAAAGAGCGAAAACTGCTGTACAGGTCAGTTTTCTGATCACAGATTCTCATGCATTTGTTGGGGTGACAAATACCCCTTGTTGTAATCCCAGTACAAACATACCTCCTTCCATTACCCACCTTTCAGCCTTCTCACATTTTTGTAGTGAGTTATTCACCAGCTACTTTTCCCTCCACAATGGAGACTAAAGGTTTGCTGAATACTTAATGTACTTACACAAATTTGCTTTATTTCTAAAATTTTCATATACCTGGTCATTTTGCCTTGAACTGGCTTGTGTAAAAGGATACTGAAGACAGAGAGTAGGTTGTCTTCAGAGTCAGCCTGCCGTGATGGGTGCTGTTCCTTTTGGAGCAAGTGCCATGTGCCAGGAAAGGAGGGCAGGGGCACATAGATGCCAACACGGCTCCAAGAATTTGATATTCAGCTGTGACAGAAGATCAGCGGTCAACAGGACATTTGGTTTAAATTACTCATTAATAAGTCCTATCTAAGAAATCTATGGCACCTGTAGTAATTTTAAGTTTGTATCTTATTTCTCTGCCCTGGCCTGTCTATGTTAAATTCTTTGTTGATTAGGTAGAAGTTGAGTAGAGTCTGTGAAGACAGTCAAATATGACCCAGTAAAGTGAGGTTTATCTCTTGCAATGATGAGCTAAATACAGGAAGTGGGTGGAATACAAGTTTTTTTCTACAGTATATCTGGTTTGCCGGTTACTTTTCTCTCATTCCTTAGACAAAATACCCAACAGCTAAAGTTAGAGGGGAGGAGTTGTCTTACAGTTCATAGAGGTTTCAGTCCATAAATGGCTCTGAGGCAGGCGTGGTAAACAGGCATTGAAAAGAACCAATATGGCACGCACAAGGCAGCAAAGGCAACTAGAGAGAGAGAGAGAGAGAGAGAGAGAGAGAGAGAGAGGAGAGAGAGAGAGAGAGAGAGGAAGGAGGGGGAGAGAGAGAGAGGGAGGGAAGGAGGGGGAGAGAGGGAAGGAGAGAGGGAGGGAGAGAGAGAACTTCAATTCGTGGTAGTGGAAGACAGCAAAACAATAAATGAGAGAGACAATTAGTTCATAACGTCCACACCATAGCAGCAGCAACAAGGGAAGGAGAGATTTCTCTGAGTCTTTCTGCCTCCTTTATTCCACCCAGACTACCAGGATTAGGGCAATACTAAAGCTCCCTCTCACATGTGGTGGTTTCATAATCCTATGCCATTAACCCTAACCTCACACATTCCCTTCAACTGCCTTTGAAGAAGAAAGTCCCATCTCATCTGCATGAGGCTTTGGAAGACATCTAAACACAACTCATGACACCTGGACACATGAAAACTCATTGTTTTATTTTAAAATATTTTTTATTTTTTTGAATCAGGGTCTTGCTTTTGTAGTTCAGGCTGGTGCTGAGCTCAGCCTTGAACTCAGCAATCCTCCTGCCTCTGCCACCCCAGTGCAAGGATTACATGTGTGAGCCCCCATGTCCAGCACTGAAAGCACATTCTTGATCAGCCTTTCTTGCTGAATGAGAGTCCAGAAAGTTTACCTTCAAGAGACAACTAAACTGTTTCTGGTTAGCTGGCTTGTATGCCAAGCGTGATTGAATGGTTCTATTCAAAATGAGCTAGGAACATTAGCTTCCCTGGATATTTTCTGCCATTGCAGCTTGTATTATGTCCCTTTCATCTTTTTCTGCTCAAACCCCTCAAAAATGAGATTACAGATCAGCAGGCATGAGCAGAAGGACCCTGGTGAGATGCATCGTACAGATGTATCTTGTTTGACTCACAACATCATCACACAACATTTTAAAAATTTCAACTACTTATCAACATTCTACTAAGGATTTCTTTCAACCTTAGTTGTAGTCTTTTTTTGACTTTTATTTTGAACTCAGGAACCAGAGGCATTTTCTGACTCCTGTCTTGCAAGTCTGACAATCAGTTCTTGTGCAGTTTTTGGTGTTTCATTCTTTAACACTGGCACGTCTTGACCACCATGAAACAGATACAAAGCATGAAAATGATGACATTCGTGGTATGTAGCAATTGAGACTGTGAAGCCCCAGGTTGAATGTCAGCTGCAGCTCAGCAGGCAGAGTTATTTTATTGACCCCTGTTGGCAAGAATGTAGATGCAGATGTGGCCTTGGTCACGCCAATATTAGGTTCTTTTGACATTGGAAACTAAGAGGACCATCTGCTGCTACATTTGTGCTGGAATTCACTGTTGGAGTTTGGTCAGTGGTGCACTGTGATGGAAAGTGTGGTTAATGATAATGAATCCTAAATCTTTGCAGATATGGAAGGGGAGGGGGAGAGGGAGAAAAAAGAAATAGTCACTATTTGAACAATGTATATGTGATGTATTTGGCACATGACACAAGAATGGGGCTTATTAAATCCAAGGTCTGTCATTACTTTTAGGCCTTTCTCTTGAGCTGACAGTCCTCTTACGACTTTTCCTCAGAAACAATCTTTCCTTTCTAATAACTCCATGTCACAATATGCTGTCTGTTGATTTGGTTCTTGCTTTGCGTGGGAAATAACAAAATTGATAGTGATAACTACCATGTATGAAGTGCTCATCACAGGCCAAGAACTGTAATAACATTATTTCTTGAAACCCTGTAAAGAAAGACTTGTTACCTACATTCTACAGAACGCCCTAGGCTGAGACAAATGAAATCCACTGCCTGATGTTGCATTATTGGTAAGGATGGATCGGGCTACACTTCCTAATGAGTGAGATTCCAAAGTCTGTGACCTTAACCTCTGCATTGTGTATTGCCACTTGGGCTCAACATCTAGTTTAATGATGATATGAACATTTACTAAGTGTCTGACAGTTAAGAGTTATTTCATGTTTCTAAAAGCCTTATGTTTTGCTCATTAAGGTGTTTGAGGTCTATTGAAAAGTCCAGATCAGTTCTTATTCTGAGATAACAAAGCTGGGTGTTTTAAGAGAGCGATGAATGGAGGTAGAAATCACAAGCCTCACTGACTATCTGAGATGTAGAAGGGGATGAAGGCAGATATTGTAGTATGCGTGATTCTGGGCAGACCCCAGAGTGTTGTTACTCAATAATACAATGAGCCCGAAGCTTTATCTTAGAGATAGATCAACTTGGAAGCTGAAGAAAAAGAGCTAATTGCCTCACTATCTATTGACAAAGTATTAAACTGGGGTGAGAAATTGATATACATCTTTGTATTTTGGTTTTTGTGAGTAAAGCTCCATGTGTAGGGGTACAGTTGAAAAGCTTTACTGGGATTTGTGGTCAGAACTGTTCCTCTCCAGGGACTGTGACAATGGTTTTTCCATTGTTCCATTTTGTCCAGCTTACATAGGGCATAGAATTCTTTCCAGTGTCGTCACCCTCCTCTGACCCAGGACAGCACAGTGAGTGGCGTCCAGTGAGTGATTTGGTCTTAAAAGCCAAATGTGATGGTTTTACTAAAATCATCCTGTATGTAAATACATATAGGTGTTTTAAAAACATAAGAAAACAAACACAAGGCAGTGAAACTCTCATTTCTCTACTGGAAAGATATTATGTCAAGAGGCCCTCAGGGCAGGTCCTCGTCAGGATGCAGAGGGATGTGACATTTGCATCATTTATCAGGAAGTGGAGGACAGAGTGGACTAAGATGAAAGAGGGAGAGAGAGAACACTTCTGTGAGTGGGAATTGTCTAACCTTTAGATCTACTCACATGGATTTACCTTGTAATTCAGGTATGGTGGAAGAGTTATATGTCACAGGTGTACTACCTAAGGGTAGAATATTCTTGTTTTCCAATTCAAGCAAGTAGTTCAGACAACAGGAGAGTCAGCTTTATCATTAGTAAGCAACACAAGGATTCTGATTTACCAAGTGGTGGGAATCAAGAAGTACCGGAGAGCTCAGGGAGGTCTGGATTAGGTTTTAATGCAGGTGAGAGGGAGGGATACCATTAAAATAGCTTGGAGGTCTTCATATCTAGGTTTTTGAATTAGTTGTCATTTCTGGTTTTTTTGTTATTGCTGATATTTTTGGTTTAGTTCCTGGCCTGCTGTCTTGGCAATATTTATTGCAGGTCTCTTTCTTTCTAATATTTAGAATGCTTAGGAGATGGCTACTTATTGGGTGTCTTCCTGGGATCTGTCACTGCTTTTAAGTGATCTTAGTTCTAGAACACCATGGAAGGTACTTAAACAGAACAATCACATCAGCAATGGCTGTAGTCCACAGGTTTTCCTCACTCTCCCAATGGGTGCTTTTTGGTGTGGTGGACAGGGCAGAGTCATGCACCAATGGCCTATGCCTAAGTGCCAGTACAATCACTGTACATACTCAGGGTATGTTGACAAGTAGATCGAGCTCTGGGGACTCCTCCTCACGTGCCGGTCATGCAAAAAGGTCAGGGTTCTAGAGCTGTGGAGATCAGTGTAGAGATTCTTCAAAAAGCTAGAACTAGTGGTCCTATTTGACCCTGCTATTTCCCTGCTAGGTTTACATATATAAAAGAATTTTTAAAACTCACATCAAAGCAACACATGTGCCCCTGTGTTTATAGCAGCTCAGTTTGTGATAGTTAAATTGGAAACAGCCCAAATGTCCATCAACAGGAGACTGGATAAAGAATGTTTTCAATAAAAGGAGGTATTACTCAGCCATAAAGAATGATGAATTTGAGTCATTTGCACTAAGGGTTATACTTTGAGGATATACTCATCAGTAAAATAAATGAGACACAGGTATGTAAATACTGTATCATTTCTCTAGTATGAGAAACTGAAGGTATAAATTAATTACAAAATGTATGATAGGTTTTTGTGGGATAGGAGGGAAATAGTCAAAGGTAAAAGGGAAAGGGGAATGGAGTAGTGGAAGGTAAGGAAGGAAAAATTTTGATAGTAAAAAAAGAAAATAAAGGTTATGCATATAGAAGGGCAAGAAGTTGTAGGGGGCACAGGAATGGGAAAAATGAGAATCAAGGTGTTTCATGTATAGGTACAAATTCTCAGTGTTGAATGTGATCATAATGTATGTATAAAATGGACTAATAAAATCAATTTTTAAAAAAGAGAGAAGTTTGACACAGGGAGGAAAATAAAAACAAATAGCCTAGAGAGAAGAGGAAGGCACTGCCAACTATGAAATGTAATCATCAGAGATAGGGCAACACCAACACCTGAGCTTATACAGAGGCCCAAGGGGACTCCTGATCAGACAGATATGAATTCATCAGGGCAGGATCCTACTAGGTGTGAAGGTCTTTGCGTGTGAAGATCAAGTCTGGTATGGATTTGCCCATGACTAAGGTGTTTCCATGTTCTTTGTGGGCATGGACTATTGAGGGTCCAGACCACAATTGTGTGGCCCATTGCAGTGAAAGAGATAGGCTGTCCTTAATCAGGGATAGATACCTATGTCTGAGCCTCTTGTATATAAAACAGGGCTACTATTTCATATACTTATTGTGGATGATGGCCTGGCACATAGGAGGGTGTCCACTGACGGTAATCATTTTCATCATATCGTCTCAGTGCTCTCAGCTTGCCTTATTCCTGCTTTCTCTTCTATGTTCCCATATCAAGAACTCCATCAATACAAATGAATTTTTCCAGAATCTTTGTCTTAACTCTGAAATGGTCCCCAGTTGTTTTACTGTCTGGTTCCTTAAGCATGATGTACATAAGTGGTTAGTAAGAACAGCGTGTCACTCTGTGACTTGGCTTCTGTGCCTTCTAGGCTGTGTGACATCTTCCCCCAGAGGGACTTATTTTTGCCTTGTCTTTAATTGCTCCTTGTTGGGGCAGCTTGTCAGCCAAGGCTGTGTTCTGTCACTTGATGCTATATCTCTTTCTAGCTCAGTCAGTTGGGGACACTCACTTAGTTGAGAGCCTGATTTTACTGAAGAAACTCACTATAGTAGACACTGATTCACCTTGAGTGGAGTCCTCTAGGGCATCTTGTCCCTAGGCCATGTCTTATTACCCAAGATGTCAGGGTACTTCTGCATGATTATGGCTATGGCTCTGTACAGAGTGGTGGGTAGGTGGGGATGCCATCAATGGAACTTCTTCACTGAGAACCACTTTCCTGCAAGACCCTTGTGCCCTGTCCATTTATTCATAGTAGGAGATCTCTAGGGGCCTCATTTCAGGGCCTTTCAGTTTCCCACTGGACCCCAGCACAGCTGAAGAGAAGGACTTACTATTACTTTTCCTGGGTTTGCGTGTCAGTCTAGAATGTACTGTGTTAACATGCATGACATCCCATTTGATCATGACAGCAGCCCAGTGAGGACGATTTACAGCATGAGTCTTGAGGCTCTCACTTTTGCAGTTGAACAAAATGTGACTCAGAAAGGTTCCTCAGCTGTCAATGATAAAGGCCTTCCCACTTTTCTCCATAGGGGAAACTTCGAATAAGCAGACAATAATGACAGGGCCAGAGAGTTCACCTTCCAAAAGGCTTTGAGAGAATGTAATTATTTCTGCCCAGCCACTCTTCTGCCTGTCTCTCTAGGGTGCTCTTTGCTGGTTCCAGTCCCAGGGATGCACCTCTCTCACAGCTGTACTGTCCTCACATTCCTATAAAAGCTCTTTTGTCTCCTCCTTCTGTCCTCACTGCTTACAGATATGCAAGTGCTCCTCTCCATGCAATGTCCCATGCAGCTAAGCCTCTGTCTGTCCTTTTGGATGAGCTATTGTTATCTAATAATAATTAACCTTTCCAGGGAGCTCTGGTCACAGGTGTCTTACCCAAATGCAGAAAGTCAGAGTTTGCTTTTGGCTCAGAGATCTTATGTCCTGGAACAGAATAGTAGGGGTCAGAAAGAAGAAGCTGCCATCACTCAAATTCCTTTGTTTCTTTTTAGGTTTTTTGAGACAGGGTCTCACTTTGTAGTTCAGGCTGGCCCTGAGCTCAGCCTCAAACTCATCACAGCAATCCTCCTGCCTCTGCCTCCCGAGTGCTGGGATTACAGGCGTGAGCCACCATGCCCGGCACTGTGGTATGTGGTACTGGTTGCTGCTGGGTGTGAGTCTCCACACCCAGTATAGGTATGTGGTTACCGGGGACTGAACCCAGGTCCTTGCGCTTGCAAGACAGGCGCCGGAACCACTGAGCTAAATCCCCGGCCCCCTTTGTTTCTTTTCTAGTTCACTCACTTGAGTGATTGTGTGAGGGTCCTGTGAGATCTCCCTTTGCACATGGTCAGTCTGCTGGAGCTAAAACAAGAAATTCAGCTCTGAATTGGAAAACTAAGCATGCATGACATCCCACAAAGTTAGCAATGGACTTCACGGGTGATGGTTGGCTCAGGTCCAAGTGTCAACAGTATTTAAAGTGCGGGGTCGATAGAACTATGTTCCGGTCCTGCTTGGTTGCTTACCCACCAGCTCTGGGTCCTGGCTCCCTAAATACTCTCTGTGTCTGTTTTTGCATCTGTGAAATGAGGGAATGATTGTTGGCACCCAAAATGGTTGTTGTCAGGATCTAACGGGATGCCAGGAGAGACATCTTGGCCACTGATTGGTCAGCAAATGTTAGGATCATTACTATTTTCAGTGGTATTTACTATGGTCAGGGCCAAAATCAAGTTTACATAACAGGTGAACCATGTTCTCGAGTCTCTGTCATAGTTACATATCACTCTTGTAATATCTTTTAAAAGGCAAATAGTTCTACTTGATTCTCTCCTGGTCATGGAGGCAGAAAAGGAAATGGTTCTATTGTTGAATGCTAGGTATTCAGTGTTTTGTACTAAAATGACCTATCCAGATAACTCTCACAGCAATGGATTGTGAGACTTATTTTGGCACCTTGCTATTTAACTGGAAATAGAAATGATACTGCTGGATAACGTTGTCAGGGCTGTGGAAAGGAGGAGATAAGACTGACAATAAATACAGCCACTGCTGCGTAATAAACAGACTCCATGTCCTTGTTTGGAGGGGTTAACCATTTTAGCCTTACAAAATTGGTCCCATAGACTCCTATTTTCAGAAGAGGAAAAACACCCAAAGAAGTTACTCTGCCGAAGTTATGTAACTTGGAAGTAACATGTGTAGGGGTGTGGACCTAAATCTAGGCACAACCTTCCAATTTGAATAAGATAATGTAGAGTAAATAGCAAAGTGGTTGTATGCCCAACACTCATAGTCCCTTTCCCTTTCACTGTTCCCTGATTATTATTATTGTATGGATGCGATATCACTCCAAAATCAGAGCACTGATAACCATCCCAGGACAGCATGTGAAAACTCAATTTGAAGAACAGTAAAACTTGTTTGAAGTGCTAATTTCAGGCAACTAGCTTAACCTCTGTTTTTATATGATTGCACAGATTTAGAAAGTCATAGTTTTTTTTTTTTTTTTATTAAACTGGCATGTTCTCCTTTCCTACCCCTCTATCTTTCTGGGACAGTGGCTGTGACCATGTAGAATTGGATTCTGGGAAGGGCCTGCAGGCAGAAGCCCTACTGCTTACAAGGCTGCCTAATAGCTGGACCAGCATTCTCTGTGAATCCTGACTCTCAGTAAAATAAATGTCTCCAGCTGACTGACCTAGGGTTTCAGGTGTCTCATTCTACTGTATATTAAGTGCACCTTCCATGGGCAAAACCCACAAATCCTCTTCCCCATCAACTTGTACCTCTCAGTTTTTAACAGAGATATATATACACACATGCAAAGTCAAACTATACAAGATGATAGGTGAAAAGTAAAGTCAAATAATACAAGAGGATAGGTGAAAAGTGAGTATTTTTTCAACTTTTCATATGAATCCCACAAATCTACTCCCTGATGGCCATCTTGAAGTTCTGCAAAGATATTTTATGCTGATATGAATGTATATACTTATAACACTTCCTATTACCCTCTCCCCACAGTTTCTGCACAGACTAACTTCAATTAACAATCTGACTCAAGGGATCTCCATGTCAAAGCCAGAAGTAATATCTCATTTGTAAAGATCACATAATATTCCATTATAAATATATGTCAGATATTCCTTATGGTTATATAGGTTATTTATGTACTTTTACCAAGGATGCTTCAGTAAATCTCTTTGCATGAAAACATTTGCATCTATCTATACAACTCAGCATGTCATGGGTTTTATTTGCAAGCTCATGTTGTGTAACTTTATCACAACACAAGAGACTAGCCAGAAAGAGAAAGACAAAGGGGATATAATAGAAGCGCAGGGGTTTATTCAAAGATTGTGTGCACCGTACATATATTCCTGGGTGCCTTTTTGGGTGCTGTGTCTTATGTTTTTCACATTCTTTCAGGCTGTTATGTCCTGAAGCCTCTTCTTGCACCTCTTGTCTGGGGTACCCCATGTGTGATGGATGGATATTGTTTGAAAGATTGATTCATGTGACACTTCTCTTTGGCTTTTGGCAGGTTGTTTATAAGAATAATGACATCCGTCTTGAGCTATCTCGCCTGGCCCGGATTGGGGACACCAAGATGAAAATCTATGGTGAAGTTGTATTCAAGTGTGAGAATGTGGCCACACTGGACCCCATCAACTTCGAGACCCCAGAGGCTTACATCAGCTTGCCCAAGTGGAACACCAAACGCATGGGCTCTATTTCCTTTGACTTCCGCACCACTGAGCCCAATGGCCTGATTCTCTTCACTCATGGAAAGCCCCAAGAGAGGAAAGATGCTCGGAGCCAAAAGAACACAAAAGTTGACTTCTTTGCTGTGGAACTTCTTGATGGCAACCTGTACTTGCTGCTTGACATGGGCTCAGGCACCATCAAAGTGAAAGCCACTCAGAAGAAAGCCAATGATGGCGAGTGGTACCATGTGGACATTCAGCGAGATGGCAGATCAGGTGAGAAGAGGAGGCAGGGTAGGAGACTGTGACTAGAGGAAGCTGTACTTTTCCATCTTTCTGGCTTTTGATTTAAATATTTGCCCTTGCATGCTTGTGATTCTTAGGGCTCTTTTCTTCAAATGGTGTGAATATATTTCTGAGGGGGACACCTCTCTCCTGGATGGCTCACACTCTCCCACTGCACAGTCATTTTCATGATTACTCTAAGACTCTGGAGCTGAGGATAATTTTACAACTAGCATGTCAACCACTGAAGCCACAACTGTGTCACTAGTGTGATATTCCCCTGTCTTCTTTTGCTTAGTTCCGTAGAAAGGAATGGTGACATTACAGATGCTGTATTATGTGATGATTCTGTAGGATAAACTTCACTGTGTAACACTTCATGCTATGATATACTCTTTAGTAATTGGCAAGAGTCATGTTTCAGGGAAAGATTCTGCCAACAAAGGAAAAGGCAAATTGATTTTTCCTGAAGTCATGTTCAATTCAAAGCCTTCCCTTCAGTGTAAGAGTCTATATTTCACTCTTTGCTCAGACCTCACTAACCCTCTCTTCCTCTTCATAACCTTTTACATTTGGTTTAAATGGTTCTGTTTGTTTTCCGCAGCTGTGGATCAAACAAACTAGCCCCAGGCAGTACATAGCCACTGTGGAGTAGTAATAGTGTGAGGGTGTGGGTGGATGGATAATAGCAAGTCTTGGGCTTCTGAATGCCTCAAGTCTGCTAGCCTGTAGCAGTGTAGGGCACATTCTTTGCTATTAGCAAGGGTGCTTCCAAAGGAGTGGTAATTTGAACGTTTGTATTTCAGACTCATTTGCTATTCCTCATTTAGATAGTATACACTTAAGAAGGGCCTTGGCCTACATGTACTATTTTGCATGGATTTATTCTACCCATGAACATTAACAAAAGGGCTTCATTTGGACATTTTCTTCCGAGGTTCATTTGGCCAGTAAGAGAATAGGTTTCTCAGAAGGCTGAGAGCAGAAATGGCTGAGTTTTGATGAGATGGCCTTCCTGCATAATTCCAGAGCTGGAGAAAGGGAGAGATGAGCAACACTGCCCTTAGGAAGAGCTGGACGGGTCCTGTGCAGAAGCAGATTGCAGTCCTGGATGTTTTATTGCCCACTAAGAATGCCTATCAATTGTCTGAAATTTGACCAGAACCAAGAGGCCTCAAATTAAATGTGTTTGCTGAGTAAGAGTGAACATTTTGGGCTTTTAAAAAGATATACAAAAATTAATTTCTCTGGAGGCTAAATCTCTATCTGTCTCTCTCTCTAAGTTGTCAACACGGACAAAGCTAGACATCTGTCTCTGAATTATAAAATCAAAGAAACACAAACAGAAACACTGCTGTTGGTTAAGACCATGTGTTGAGTCATAGTTAAAGGGTTTTGTGTCTAATCTAGACCTTGACACAGTTTAAATTTATGTGTCACACATAGGCTAGAACACATAAAATTGCCATATGCTTATTTCTGTTTATTCCCAATACTAATCATTTTTTTTCTAGTAGGTAGCTATTTTGTTCTGTTTTGTTAGAACTCTCAGTGGGCCCATCTTTGATAAACATGTTTGCATTTCAGAAGCCTGGAATTTCATACCTGCAAGCCATCACATTGGCTTACTGATGAATTTGATCAAAGCCTATAAAAGTTTATTGAGTAAACAAATAATTTTCCCAAGAAACTCGTGTAACTTAACATTTTACTGCAATTTATTGAACTTCATTTTTTTCATGGGGTTAGTTTCCAATGTTGTTTTTCATTCTAAACTTTACACAAACATGGATTTTTGTTAAAAATCAGTGTGTAGTATCAAAATGTGGCATCTTTTTCTTGATCATCCTGAAAGATAATATGACTGAGAAGGGATCTAGAAACTTTTACATTCACTTCTAGATTAAGAACGTAAGTCTGAAAAGTAATAAGTACGTTCAAAAGAATTTTGGTCATGCATTGAGGACAGATTTTCCTTAGGATGTATTTAAGGATTTGAAGTTTAAATTAGCTCTAGTACTGCCCTTACTGGGCACAAATGCCAGATTAGCTCTGTGGACATGTGGAGGGTAAAGAAGGGGAACCACACAAGAGAAAGATGTTAAGAGGCAGAAACCTCAACTCCCTCATTTGTGCAACAAGAGAATAAGAATCCTACCTGTCAAGATTGTTTCAAGGACCAAATTAAATAGGGACATAAGTGGGCTGGGATATGACTCAGCAGTGCAATGTGTGCTTATGTGTGAGGCCCCCTTGGATCATCCCTGTACCAAAAGTGGAATAAATAAGCAAGCAAATAAATAAAGCAAGAAATACACAAGAGCACACACAGTTCTTAAACTGGTAGCCTTAATGAAGCATTAAGAAACTAAAAAAGCAAAGTATGTTGCTCTTCATGAAGACTTGTGCAAGAGAGCTAGGAAGGAGAGTGTTGGCTTAACCCTGCCCCTACCCTGGAGGCCCCTAATGTCCTTCCTGTTCTGTCCTCACAATTACTTTGCAGTTTGGAGCGCACTTCACACACACACACACACACACACACACACACACACACACACACACACACACCCGTGACCTCCTGAGCTCTTGGCACATACCCATCTCAGCTGAGGGAACTGAGGCTTGGCCAGAAGTGAAGGCTGAATGGTGGATGACATGGCCCATCATATTGGTAATGCTAGAGCACTTTAAGAATAATAAATAGTTTTAAAATATTTTAGCAGGATGTTTCTATATAACCAGTCCATTTCCTTGATTTTAGAATTGAGGAAATTGAGCTGTGGAGTAGTTCAGCGTCAGAAAGCCTAGACCTTCCTCAAGACAGGCATCTCTGCTCCCAGCTTCCCAGTCACACAGAGGTTACGCCTTCTAGAATCTTAATCCTGCCTCCTCCTGGACCTGCCTCCCTCTGGCCTTTTCACCTCTGGCTCCCTCTCCCTCCACCTCTCTGGCATCACTTCTTCATAGGTGCTACATTAGAGGTGCTACTCCCTTTGCTCAGTACTCACTCAGTCTTCTAGAATTTGCTCAACATTCTAGTTCCACCTTAACTGTCCATCACCTTGAGAGGCCTCCAGTGACTCTACACTTTTTAAAAGACTCATGTTATTGGTGTTTTTTGGATGTATTTAATGATCCCTTTCATCATATGGAACTTGTACCTGCACATAATATGCCTTGATTCTTTTTTCCCCATTCCTCTCCTCTCCAATCCTTCTTACCTCTCTTACATACACAGGCTTTCTCTCCATTTTTCTTTGTATTCTCTTTTCAAAAATTAATTTTATTGGTGTTCTTGATGTATACATTGATCACATTTGTCACAGGGAATTCACATACTTTAAACTACAAGCTGTTCCCAGGGTACCCGTCTTATTCTTTTGCAGAGCCTCTGCCAATTTCGCTTGTTTTGGGGGCTTTCTTTCGTTGGTGTCGTCCTTTGTTTCGCTGTTGTGCAACATCAGGTCAAGGAGAGGAAGGACAGATATGCCTGACGGGTTTATTTCTCTGTCTAGAACTATGCAACATATACATTTGTTAAGTAAAGAAACATATCGTTGTTAAAATGCATCAGTGGTAATATTCAACGTATCCACTGGCAGGGATCTTAGCTAAATTCTGTCTACATGTTATCAGGGCATGGAGGGCATGGCAGGAGACCAAGGTCGCCTTCACTCACTGCTGCTCTCTCCTCCACCCAAGGTACCATATCAGTGAACAGCAGGCGCACACCCTTCACCGCCAGTGGGGAGAGTGAGATCCTGGACCTGGAGGGGGACATGTACCTGGGCGGGCTGCCAGAGAACCGTGCTGGCCTCATCCTCCCTACCGAGCTCTGGACCGCCATGCTGAACTATGGCTACGTGGGCTGCATCCGGGACCTGTTCATTGATGGCCGCAGCAAGAACATCCGGCAGCTGGCAGAAATGCAGAATGCTGCGGGCGTCAAGTCCTCCTGCTCCCGCATGAGCGCCAAGCAGTGCGACAGCTACCCCTGCAAGAACAACGCTGTGTGCAAGGACGGCTGGAACCGCTTCATCTGCGACTGCACCGGCACTGGGTACTGGGGCAGAACCTGCGAGAGGGGTGAGTTTTCCTGAGGAACCCTTGTACCTCCGTTGGTCTAGATGTGCCTTTCTTCCCCTAAGAAAATTTTACTGGGTTCAGTGATTTCTAGAAATTGTCCTTTCGTGTGCTGAATGCTTTCATTTGTTTGGCTGGATTTCAGTGGAGGTAAGGGAAATAAGACTAAACACTCCTAAGATCATGATACATTTTTCACTAAATATCTTCCACTTAAAATGGATGAATAATCTCTTTGCAGATTCCAGGAGGGATTACCAGCTTGCTGTTTCTCTTATTTATTTAACGTGGGCTTCTTTTTATGTGCTCACTCCTGGGTTGGGCTTTACAAACCAAATATTAAGACTTATCTGTCCCTGCTTTATGAAGTTTGATGGCCTAGTGAAATCAAATAATTCCTAACATGGTGAACTTTGTAAGAGGCTGAAGAACAGATTGATTACAAACGCGAACTCTGGGGCCTAACGAGGGAGCCATGTGGTCTTCATGGAGTTGTATGAATTTCAAGATAATTGATGTTTCTGAGACACAGTTTCCTCTGAAGGTAGTCAGGTACCTATCTCCTACCTCGGCAGGTAGTGATGGTTTACAAGTGATGTAATAATTTTCTGAAATATAGGGGTTCCTTGGACATTATTGTATATAGTTTTTATTGTTACAATTTAAAATAGAGAAGTGCTCCTTCAAAGGGGGTTCAAAGAAAGTTTCTATGAAGAATATCTGATTTAAACCTTGAAATATAAGTGAGTGTTCACTTGGGAGGACAGTGTGTGCTGAGGGATGGATGTGAGGGGTCATGAAGAGTTGAGGAACAGATCAAAGTCCACAATGGGGAAGCTTTGTTTTTTCAGAACAAAGTCCTGCATGGGTTAGAGGTAGCACAATATGAATGGCTGCTAAAGAGATGGGGGCTGACCTTTTACAGCTGGCCAGAAGGCAAGAGGCAGATTTCCTTTCCATTCACTATTTTCCCATCCTACATTGACACTGATTTTACAGTTTGAGCCAAAGCAGAGATAAAAGTTAGTAGAAGATCAGAATCAAGGCAACGATATTCCAGACTATGAGCTATGTCTTGCTTGTAGCTTGGGCTGTTTTTTGACATACACCAGAATACAAGATCAAGTTGTATTGTGCATGGGTCCTCATATTCTATTTTAGAAGATGGGGTATTTTATTTGGTTATCAGTTATTTACTGCAAGCCTACTTCTGGGCTTTGAGGATATTACATTTCTAATAGACATAGTTCCTGCACCAGAGGAGCTTATTTGTTTAGCTCAGGAACTGTAACATCTGCCTAGGAAGCAGTAAAGCAGTGATACAAGGCAGCAGCATCTCTGCTAGGACCAGAAATTCTGAGATCAGAAGAGTATCTTTAGGATAGACCTGTGGGGTCTCATTGCTAAGAGTAGCAAAAACTATGCAAGTGTCAGAAGTCCAAGTATGAGGTGAGTTCTTGGACAAGGTCTGGAGCAGGTGCTACATGACCAGTGAGAAGGTATGTTTAAAAAGGGCAGTTTTATGGGATCAACAGTGTTACTAGTGAAGGTATTTCTCAAGAAAAGACACGAGGCACCAGAAGTAAAGAGAAAAAAAGGAGGTTTCTTGTAGCTTCTGGATTTTAAGTGCACATTCACTGAATTTTAAAAGCAGCACCGATCAGTACATGAGCTAAATTGAGGAAGCAGCCATATGAAATAAAAATAGGTCACATGGGGCTAATAAATCCGTTAAGTGACTGGACTCTTTCTGAATATATTTATGGTAGCTCACCTTGGTGCTGGTGTGGGGGATAGAAAGGTCCTCCCCATTCTGAGCTGCAGGAGAGCATTTTGATATAAACCATCATGTTGTGGATCTTCCACTGTCTACAAAAGCAGTGTAAGGACAAAAAGTTATCTTACTTGGGTTTTGGTCTCTTCTAACCCAAGGTCCCTATGCTAGTTGGTGACAGGGAGCCATGACTGTATCCAGCTGTGTGAGGTATCCATGAGCTCCCTTATTCCAAGGGCAAAACAATGGGAGTTGGTCCAGAATTTGCCAAGTACGATGAAAGTCACTGTGCCTCTTAAGTTGTCACTTCTGACTAATCATTAAAGGCAGCTGATTGGGGATAGATGAGGGACAATTATTCTTGGTACAGTGCAGCCAGGAGTCATCCATTCTGGCCAAATGAGCGTGAGCTTAGCAAATCTGAAACATTTGATCTATACATCCCTCAAATTCCAGACAGTTCCACTGATTATTTGGTTCTCTCACTAATTGTTTTATGCCCCTGCATTGTTCTTGACACCATATCCAAAATGAGTGGAGTGTAAAAATGATAAGTGTCTACACTGCTAGCAAACAACACAAGGCTTCCCAATGACTTTGCTTTTCTTCTATTGAAACTGATTCCTCATGGAAGACATTTTGAGTATCTTTTCTTCATTTTTCAGATAGGCCATAAATATTTATTTAGGCTTTAGAATGTTTCAGGCATTAAGTTCAGTGCTGAAAATGTAAAACAATAAACAAACATAACAAAGATGCAACTTTTGATCAAGGAATATGTAGTCTTTCTTGGGGAGGAGGTTAAATGTGTGGTAGATGTTATGGTGGAACTGTAGGGTAACTGGAGGGCAAACATATAGACTGGCTGACTGAAGGTGGAGAGAAGGGGTGCAAGTTTCCTTGAGTTCCATCTCTGATAAAACTATGAAATTTTTCTTCCTCTGATCTGGAACATACACTGTAGATATTCCCAAAGAGCAGTAGGGAAAAGTGCTGTCTGGTTTATACAGGGACATGACCATCTTTGGATTCAAGAATGCTTTACCACCTACCCTAGCATCAACTTGACCTCTCTACTTGCCATTCTTTGTTTAATTTTTCATAGAATCTTTAAACTTAAGCTTAGAGTGGATCATTTGTGCTAAATGTGATTACCCTAAGAAGATTCCAGGGACTGTGTGCCCCCTTGTACCCTGAACTGTATCCTAGAATGTGGCTTCACAGAAGTTGAATTGCTTGGTAACTCTAAATCTTGACATCTTGAAGTTGACTTGATACTGTATTTAGATTTTCTTCAGTATGACCTGATGGTATTCTAAGAAGAGATAAATGACCTTACTAATCCAGTTTAATTAACTCTTGCCACTTTGATGTCTTATTCATGGTGATGTGGGGGATAGTCTCATATAACATACAGTGGATGGCTAACAGTATGCAGTGCATGGCACACAATGACAGAGTAATTCTATTATTGAAGTGTGTTTTGTTCTCTTATGGTAGGTACTTATGCAAATCCCGGCAGTATCCAAGAGATCAGGGAAGGGCCAACTTTTCAGATTCTTTGAAAATAAGTGAGAAGTTAAGCCTCTTGGGAGATGCCTTTCTAGTAGGATAACTTAGGTTATTTTTTTTGGAAAAAATACGTTTTAAGTTTTATTGTTTTAATCTGCCTTCTCTTATAAGTTCAAATTCTTTCTTACCTTAAAATATAGGGAATCCAGATAATCACCAGCCTTGGCTGTGGCAAAGAATTTAGACCACTGTAGGCTCTTTAAGGATTTAACTTTTATTAGCTAGAACAAATACATTCTGTAAAAGAATTGTGTACATATTAAGTCATATTTGAAAAACATAGTAAAGTGGCAAGAATAAAAAGCACCCAGTATTCAAACAAATTATTAGCCATGATGTTGTTTTGATACTTTTCCCTGTAACGCATTGAGTTTAATTTCTTTTATATGGTTATAATTATGCTAAAGGCAAAACAGTATGTCAGCTACACCCATTTAATATTATATAGCAATCTGTAAATTTTTCTTCCTTGGTGTCATGTATTGTTTACATATGCATAGCACATGTTATTTATGATATATGTCATATATACTATGCAATATTCACTCTTATAAATATTATAAAACATGCCAATATTATGTGCAACATTATACACTATAGTTGATTATATACAGTATATAATATATGTTATTATTGTACACACACACAATCTTACTGAAATATTCCTTTTGTGTTCTTCCATGGTCAAATCAAGGTAGGTACGCTGATCTGTGGTGCCATTTTATAATCTCCAAGCCATATGAAACCACTTTACATTTTTCCACCCCTTTTTTTCTTGGTGACTTCTGCAGTCTTCTCCAAGAAAATACTTCCTGGGATCATGGAACTTGGATGCTTTTGGGGACATTATAAAACCAAAGAAATTATGATAGAGAGGGAAATTCTGCTCACTATTCTCCTAGGTGCCTAGAATTCCATTTTTCTGGTGTGTACACCTGCTGAAAATCAAGAATAAAGACATTTTGATTTCTCTTGAATTATCAGGAAAGAGGTGCAGACAGCAGCTCATCCATTTCTTTAGTCAAGGGCTTTCTTTGAGTAGGAGACAACTGCATATATTGCAGTTGTATCTGTTTTCAGCAGCAGAGCATGCCTGGGAAAGTGAGATCTATTTTGAGTGGGGCTGGACTGTCATTTTGGTGCTACACAGAGGCCCCAGTTGGAAATGATGACACTGGAAAATAGTAGGGTCAGCAGATGCCATTGATGTTACTTGTACTTAACCTTGACTTTATTAGGTGATGAATTAGCCTGAGGAGTTACCATGACTTTAACTTGGAGTAGCTATAGAATGCTTAGAATTCATGTGTTTTGACTCCTAATCCTTTGCAGTTCCCTGGATTCTGAGACAACTGAGGAAAATACAGTGCATCTAGCTTTGTTTTTCTATAGCCACTGGCATCTCTTATATACAAACTCATACCATGTGCTTATTTAAGTTGAAGGTGCCTAGTGTTCTCTTTGGGTTTCCTGTATGTTTTTGGACTCCCCTCAGTACCCTCATCATGACAGTTCTTCTTGGGATCTTTAACCTCGAACCCTTTCTGGTATCCCAGATTTCTGTATCCTCACTTGTCTACTTGATATCTTCATTTGTTTGTCTGAACTGGCTCCTAATCAAATTAGTAGAAAACCAATCCCGAATTCTTCCTCCTTGTGCCAAACTTCTTTTGCTTTTAGCTTTTGCCTCCAAGTAAATGGCATCACCAGTGCCTGTGGACATTTTCTTTAATTTTTCTCTTATAGCATTCAGTTTATTTCATGCAGTCCGATAACTCCTCTACAACCATCCGGATTCTGTTTATCTTCGCCAGCATGTTAAAGCCCACTTATCTCTTGCTTGGGTGACTAGACAGCAGGAAATACATGATTGCAGAGAACTCAGATTTGTTTTGTGCCTCTGTTAGAGTTACAAAGTTAGATTATTAGAATTTCTGCATACTTAACACATTCTTACTTTATGCCAGTTTACTTTGTATGGGTTTTTATCTATAGAACTATGGTAAATGAAAGTAAGATGTTTCTTTGGAACTTCAAAATCAACATAGAGATTCTATGAACAGGTCTCTTGCTTAGATTGGTGAAGATTTAGTTTGATCCAGGACAGGTTTTCTATCCTCTATGATCTCACAATCCAGCAGAGGGTAGGGAAAGACACAAAACCTGCAAACTGTCCTGCCATCTACCAAGGACAGAGATTCAAAAAGTAATCATAGAAAGAAAGAGAAGAAATAACAAGCAGGAAGTGAGATGTGAACAGCACGATATACCGCTTAATAACTTCAGTGGGATCTCCTCAACTCACTCACTGGTATGAGAATAGAAGTTCTAGAATACAAGGGCAAATCTAATAATACTGGATGCTTTCACTGGTTCTACTGTCGCTGATAGAATACCAGTCTTATGACTCTTTTCAAACCCCAGGGGATAGCAAAGACCTTTATTTAGATGCATGACCTTGAGATCATTGAGTCTCTGGCCTCTCTGTTCTTCAAGATTAAAATGAAGCAATTGAGTTTCATGCTCTCTCAGGGCCCTTCAACTCTAAAACTCTCTGATTCTCAAATGTCATCAGCTTGGCAAGGTCTTCATTTTTCCTGAGTAAACGGATAAAGGTGAATGAAGGGCAGAATAGGAATGAGAGTTCTTTCTCGCAATCTGCAGGACTGTCTGAATGAGAATACTGGGTTTAGTTATCTCAGCAGTACAGGGAAATATTCCCCTCTCTGATTCATTTACCTGTGGAAATGAATACTTTGGTATACTGAGTAATTTTCAGGTCTATGATGCATGAAATTTAATTGATGAGATAATGGATAGAACCTTGGATTTTTTCAGAGCGTTAAATTTTTTGGCCCATTGTAACCTCTTCTTATCTATCTGAGAACAAAGCTTCCCAAGAAGTATACATTTAATGGGCATCAATTCTAGAATCCCTAATTTTTCTTATGTTATTTGTTAAAGTTGTACAAATGTAGCTGTAGTGACAACCACATCGATGATAAAATTCAACCTCTTTTCTTTCTTTCTCATCTCTACCAGGTTCCTTTTCTACAGCCCCAGGATTGTACGATCGTAGGAAAATGTGCTATAGTCTGTGGGTTGTTCCAAGGGTTTTTGCGTGGTCTAAGATCAGGGTCATAGGTGACCCTGTTACTCTGAAGAAGTGAAAAGTTTATCCTATGTATTCTGGAGTCTTGAAGCTCTGGGGAGTCTTGGATGCACAGACTGGAGACTTAGGATATGTTTGAAAGGTCACCCCTACACCTTCTTTCCACCTCTGATGGGGTCAGCAGTTTGGTGCAGGTCGTGACCTCAGCTCCTGAAGCACAGTGCACCTGCTGCCAGCTGTGGTGCTGTCAAACACAGGGACACGATGTCCATTTACATCACTGCTCAGTACCTTTATGACTAGAAGCGGCTTAACTCCCAGCAGACATCTGCCCATTAAAATGCAATAGATTGAGAGCTGCTAAATTATGAGAAACAAATGCTTTGAAATGCAACACAGGGGGATCAGTGCAGGCTCTACTAGCATCGCTGGCTTAGTATTTTTTTCACAGATAGATGAATCTTTTCCCTTCCTCAGTTTGGATTAAGAGACAGAAAAAGTTAGGAAAGCTAGTATTTGTTGAAAAAACTGATGTACTTGCTGTATGTTAGGTTATTTATACACACTGGGCTATTTAACCCTCACAACCACTGTGCAGGCCAAATTTTATGATCCTCATTTTCTAGATGAGGAAATTCAGGATATAGTTCTTTGCAAAGTACAGACTGTGATATACTTGGAATCTTGTACTCAGAGTACAAAAGAATTGTGATTCTATTTATAACTATGTCATATTGTTCTAATGTCCAAAGAACATAAATGACATAGATGTAGGGAGAGATAAGAGGGGAGGAATCAGATCAGGTGAGATCAAAACAGTTGTAAAGGACCAGACCATGTTGACAAATTCTTTAACATCTTGGGACTGCAGCCGTCAGATGTGGATCCCACAGACAAACCACTGGAAGTATTCAGAAAAGTGTACCTGGTATGATTCAGCTTCTCCCTTTAAACTTTGAGATATGGTGGAGAAGCAGAAACCTATCTCCCAGAGAGAGAAAGCAGGAAAAGTATTCCAACCAAAGGAAAATATAGACATAGGACCAGAAGATCAGGGAACAATAGTCCAGATGCGTTAGCTCTAAGAGGAGCAGGAGACAAGAGCTCTAACTGAAGTCAGGAGAATAGAGCATGAACTAGGACTTGTGTCTCATAGGTGAGGGAGGAGCAGGGTCAGTAGGATACAGTTACCAGTTGTCACAGCTAAAGGGTCCCTGGCACTGGGGAACAAGGATTTGGCCATTGAAGCCTGTTGTGTTGATCAGTTCTTTTGAACCAGTGAAGATTTTTAGAGGACTGAAGTTCTCTAAAGCATGAAGTCCATGAAGCATTTGAAGCAAAGAGTAAAACCTGTACCTGCTTTGATGCCACTGTGAACACGTGACTCACCTTTCCCCTGTGCCTGAACATCCGTATTTACCACTGAGAAGATGGATAGTGGCTTTTTGATTGACTTGTTGGGAAATTTTGATAGAGCTGAAGTGGGTAGAGTATATTAATAAGCATTGGAGCCAGTGAGTCCTTTTCTTCATCTGGAACTTGGGTTTCAGAATGAAATAAAAGATGACTTTTTTTTTTTCTATCTTAGAAGGGAGCCAATTGTGATTTCTGTTTCAGCATGTGATGCAGACTGGAGTGTGAAGGAGAAGGTGAGCCACAGGGCGTGCATGCAGGCTGCATTGTTCTCCATCATCCCAGTGGTTTGGATGTAAAATCAGACTTGCCAGCTATTACCCCCAAATTTGAAGAATTTGGGATAAAATGATCTGTTGTAATTGATAGGATCTCAACCAAGTTTGGGGATATACTGGGTGGGAAAATGAGTTGTAGTTTGTTTCTCTTTCTCTTGAAAAACTGGCTAAATTTGAGAATCAACTAAAAGATCTATTTTTTGGAGATCAGAAAATGACATATTTCTTTTAAATTTTACCTTATTCTAGTTTCTCACTTGGGCTTTATAGCATTGGCAGAAATACTGACAGGTGTGTGTGTGTTTGTGTGTGTGTGTGTGTGTGTGTGTGCGTGCGTGCATGCATGTGCATGTGTATGCCTATAGAAATA
Organism: Petromus typicus; assembly: GCA_004026965.1. NCBI lineage: Eukaryota > Metazoa > Chordata > Mammalia > Rodentia > Petromuridae > Petromus > Petromus typicus. The sequence continues at coordinate 51,949 of PVIR01000171.1, forward strand.
CATATAGTTTCCTATAGTTTTTGAGGCATTTAGCTACTTTATTTGAGCACAGGTTCTGTTTTCATCCAATCTTCAGTGATTAAGGGAAAGAAACAGCAGTTACATAATAATCAAAATAGAAGCTCCAAACACCAAATTTTTAAATTGTTGTGACATCAGGATTGGACAGAATATAAAGGGTCACAGAATTATTTACTTTGCTAGTAGAAAAACTTTACATTAGAAGGCCCCAGGTAAGCAAAACATAGCCCCTACTATTAGCTCAGTTTTTGGTTCCCTGCAGTTGTATTTTCCTATGAAACAGTAATATATGAGCATATTTTGTGAAGATACAGGTTTATGCTTCTGTGCCTTACTAAGTAGCAGAATTGTGGCATTATAGTTAATAACATACAATCAATCTCCAGTAAGTGGTGAATTTTACTTGAAACATTGACAGATGATTTAGAGAGAAGACTTATGAAGGGAAGAGACATACGCACATTTTTCCTCCCTTTCTCTTCTACCACCTATTGCATCTTACCCTATAAATGATAAATAAACCTAGTCCAACAGAGACGATATGGGAGTGACACTTGCATATGGATGGAATCTTGCGTATGAAAGACTCATGAAAGGCCCCCTTTTGTGGGCGATTGGTCAACTGTTTCCCTGCCGAGTAGATGCAATCTTTCTTGAAGAAGATCATTTCATGCTTCTTAGCATGTTTAACCTTTCCAGCAAGCCATTCTCATCAAAATGACAAACCCCAGCAGAGCTTTCTAAGAGGCCAGTAAATCAGAAACTTCTGAAATCTGTGGGATTAACATGCTCCTTTTCTTTATTCCCCCAAGGAAATAAAGTCCTGTGCCTTTTGGATTGCAATCTCCACAGGAGCCCTTGTCTGGAACTTCCTGCTGTGGCCCACTGGTATTTGAATATTGTTTTCTTAAAGTCGCCTGAGGCCACGTACTGACATCAGACAGGGCTGGCACATTTGCTATCTTCCTCAGTGATGATTGTACAGAATGATAACTGCTCTGATGTTTACTTAGCTGAATTCTTTCCACCCTTGAAATCTTAGTTTTTGACCCTAAAAATAGTGGCTGACGCTTAATGTCACCATGTGTATGGTGGCAAGCTGCCAGTCAAAGAAACTTCATTTCTTTTTTTTAAATTGAATTCATTGGTATTTTATATATATACATTATGATCACATTCATCATTGAGAATTTGTGCCTCTATATGACACATCTTAGTTTTCATTTTCCCTATCCCTTTCCCTCCTTATAACCCTCCACCCCATATATCCACAAGCATTGTTTCCTTTTTTGTGTTTACCTCTTATAGAAAAGGAAAAGGGGGAGGGCAAAGTAAAGAAGAGGCCTCATTTCTTTGGTGTTCCCTTTGTCTTGTTACTCAGTATACACTAAAACTTCTTTCACAAGCAACAGAGCATCTCTGCCACTGCCAAATGGAGCCTCTTTCCTTACAAATCTGTGAAACCAGACTTTGCTGAGAATAGAGGGAGAAGGCGAAAAGATCGCTGCATTGAATTTCTGACAGCTGCGTAGGTGGTGAAAGCCTTTACTGAGACTTAATGGATGGTCCCCTTTACCAGTTATGGATTTGTATTTATAATTTGGAAAAAGTCTCCAGAGTGTTGGAGTCAAATCCAATGTCCAATGCATGTATATCTCCTTGACACAATTCTTCATTTGCTGTGTGGACTCTTTTGCACATCTATTTTGTTTTTCTCTGTTGTTCTAAATATTTAGAAGTGGTGAAGTTACTTCATCATTGCTATAATTATTTATATAAGGTGTTTTCATTCTTAATTTAAATTGAAGAGTTGGGGTCGAGGACAGGATAACTTGCCCATATTTATTGAGCTGGAATATGGTTGAGATACCTTGTGGGTCTTCCACCCCAGATGATGATCATTTATGATCAATATACTCTTCTGATCCCAGTGACAAGGGAGCTCAATTCTCGAAGCAGCCCTTATATTTTACTATACCAAAGGTAACCTTAATCTTTCCACTACCTCTCTTTGGTCTTTGTTCAGGCTTTGGGAGCCACACAGGACTCAGCACTCATTGTCTAGATATTTCCTATGATGTGAACACTGCAGATACTAAACAAATGAAGCTTGAACTGCTTTCTACAACAGATCTTCAGTTACATGAAGACAACTATTGTTTTTCTATTGAAATGTCTGTCATTCTCAGGATCAACATGACGAACATTTTTCAACCACTCTTCACCTCGCATGGTTTTGAGTTCTTTATAATTCAGTAATTATTGCAAAAATGTGAAAGACAGTGCCTATTTGATGAATGGAAAATGGCTTTCAAATTAGAGAATATTTGTGAAGAAAGCCTTGCTTGTTTAAGTAATAGGCATGCATTCTTAAGGCAAAAGCACTAATGGTTATAAGACACTGTAGTATGTGTGGATTATAGGCTTGTGTGGTCAGTAGAATTCACTGGCATATTTACGAGGTGTGAGTACTTTTGCTAATTTTTTATTCTGAATGTATATGGCTTGGGTTCATATAGGTAACACTGTATTATTTACTACCTTATCCTATTTATTCCTCTCTCAAAATAGTTCTAGATGCATTGTGACTAAATCCTATATCTCAAAAGCAAATCTCAACTTTGTGACCACAGGCTCACCTCAGAACACCAGTAGACCAGAAAATTCTGGTCTTCTAGTCATCCACAAGTGGAGAATCATTGAATAATAGCTTCAGTCAAGGCCTGAAAGTCTCTATTTCAGGTGTGATAATTTACAAAAAGAGAACTGAATGCAGAGTGTTTTTATAACTTGCTCAAATCCTCACATATGGTAAGTAGCTTCAGTGGGACATATAACTCAGTATTCTGAATCTTAGAATAAAGCTCTCAATCCCAAAGCAATGGCAGGGAATATTATTGCTTTGTGCCTTTGGACTATTTCTCCCTACGCAGCTGATAGTGAGATACTGGCTAGTGCTATTCGAAATCCTTTGAACAAGCTTAATGGGTCCTTGAGTTTTTTTTTTTTTTAACATGTAATGGTCTTGTTATTTATTGCAAATAAGTTAGACAATTAATTCACAGTTAGCAACTTATGGTCTGGAAAATCTCATTATCCAAACCTGACATTATCAACACATCTGCTTAAAAAGAGATACTCAAAGAAGTGGTCTGAACATGACAGATTCCTGATTGAAAGATAGAACTAGTGGAAGGCAACTCTGGCGAGGGGTTGTGGGGTTGCTCTGAGGGCTTGAAAGCCACTAAAATTCACAATTAAGAGAAGTTATACTTACTGAGTATGTACAATGTGCTGAGTGTAATTTGGTTCTTAAGTTAAACAGCATGAGCTTTGGGGAAGACAGACCTAGACTTGACTCCCATCATGTGCTATTAAGTGATTTGGGTATGCTTTTTACCACTCTGAGCCTCAGTGTTTTGATCTATAAAATAAGTCTCTCTGGGATTGTGAAGTAGCTTAACTAAGATGATTAAATTAAGATGGCAAAACCTGAACACATTGTCTATAAGTTTGTTAATATTTAAGAGGTGGAGAATGCTGTAGTCATTTAATTTTTTTAAATAAGCATAGAAAGTTTGTGGTATCAATAATATTTTTAGACAGTTAAACCAAAATTAAAACAACTCACTATTCTCATAAGTTTTCAATTAGCAATAATTGCATCTTGGATAAATCTCACTGGCTATGATACTGATATTACGCAAAGCTGTATAATCATAAGTTTAAGAAATAGGGGAAGTATGAATTTTTTAACCTGGTACCTCAGATTTTCTGCTTTACTTTGCTGTGCCTTAAAATGGAAAGCCTTGGAAGCAGAAAAAGGTGTGTCAGGAGGAAAAAGAGGCAGGAAAGTGGGAGTCAGTTCTTTTTATTAACCGTCTTTATTTCCTGCTTTTGGACTTTAAGAGGGTTAATAGGGAGAATAAGCAGAGCTGTCCATTTGGAGTAAATTCAGGATTTGGGAAAAAAGTCAAGATCTTCCACATTCTCTTGTCTTCATCTGGTTCTTAATGGTAGAGGGACATTTCGAGGTTTCATGGGGTTTGAGGAGAGAGAAATGTGCAGTGGGTAGGGTTTGGGACTGAGAAGACAAATTTTTCCCTGTCATAATTTGTCCAGAGCCACAACATACTTTAATTCATGCCCATGACCACACACATGCGCGCGCGCACACACACACACACACACACACACACACACATACACACACTCAGCCATAAACCTGAACCTGTATCACCTGAGTTTTACTCTTTCTCTGGATCATGAGCCACCCAGAATGCATCCCTTGTGTCAAATAAAAGAAAGGAGCTCACCCCACTGGGAAACATGAAAGGATTCATAACAACCTAACTAAATGGGAATGATTTAAAAGGTTTGCTATGCTTAACTTAGTATTGGGGCTTATTATCTGACAGATTCAGAGAAATGCGATGTCTGAAACACACCCCAGAACCTCAGCAACAGATTAGGATTTTCTGGGAAATAGAAGTGGGGGTGTGTGCTGAGAAGAACCCTATAGCAAGGAACTCCCGTAGGCTGAAACCTAGCCCAGGCCCTTTAGAGATATCAGAGAGGTGGACTGTATCCTTTCCAGGGAGCATGTGGGCAGGAAAGGGAAGACGGGTGCTCAAGGAGAAGTAGACCCAGGCCTCTATATTCAGGCCAGGCCTGTTACCATTGGAAGGTACTGGGTGACCTTGAACTCTCCTTACTGAGAGGAGCGCCCAGCGAGTGGTGCTCGTTGCTTCTGCCCACTCCTTTTCCCTTTGCCCCTCTCCTCTCATGGGTATCTTTCCCTCTTTTTCCTGTTCTCTCCTCTCTCTTCACATTTCCCCCGGATTAGACCCCTACATCCTTTCTTCCTTCTCTGTTCATGTTCCAGGCTCGATGCAGCAGTAATGTCTATGATTTAATGGGCTGAAGAAGTGATGAGGCTGACCTCTGTTTACTTAAATTAGGTGCCCTGGAAGCTGGGTACCCTCACCAACTGGAGATGACTGGAGCCTAGCAGCTACCTAAGTCAGTAGCATCTAGTGGGGGGGAAGGACAGGGCCCCAGGGCCTCTGTGGGGACCACCTTCAGTTTGGGAGCTGTCTCCCTTTGAATGATGAAAAAAAGGCAAGGGTCTTAGACATAGAAAGAATGAGTGTAAACCAGGAGGCCAAAGTATCACTGGATAATGCAGAAGAGTGTAGTGAATAACTGTCCCTACTGAGGAATGATCTGGCAGCTCCAAGGGGTCACTCTCTACCTGATGGGGAGTTTGTCCTTGGGACTTTGTTTCAACGGAGATTGGTGATAACACAATGACAGTGAAGAGGTGTGTCCTCAGGGTGATGCTGAGAAGAATTATTTCTTTGTACGTGTCCTTTTCCCTTTCAATTCTTTCAGATTTTCCCCATCTTTCTTTCACCTTCTCTTCACCTTTGCTTCCTCATGATCTGCTCAGAACACAGTTTCTTCCCTTGGTGAAGAACTGCTTTGACCTGGCAGTGCTTTTTCACTAGAACAGAATTCCTAAGGGAATTGATTGATGGAGAATTTGATATAATGAATCTTGACTTCGGTAGGACTGTTATTTTGTCTCCATCAAATGCTGCTCAATAATCCGGTTTTCTGATCATAACTTTAGTAAGACTGTTTAGCTCTGTTAAGAAACCTCCTAAAGAACCATTGCCCTGCTAGGTATATACACACAAGAATTAAAAGACTCATAC
>PVIR01000171.1:57789-119063 GCA_004026965.1 Petromus typicus
CTACATCTTGGAAACAACCCAAGTGTCCATCAACTGGAGACTGGATAAAAAAGCTGTGGTTCTTCTACAGAATGGAGTACTACTCTGCCATAAAAAATGATAAGTTTGAATCATTTCTACTTAAATGGACATACCTTGAGGATATCCTCATAAGTGAAATAAATAGGGCACAGATAGGTACATATCGCATCTTTTCTCTAGTATGAGAAAATAAAGATGTAATGAGTCCTAGCATTGTATGTTATATATTGTGAAATAGAAAATGCTCAATGTAAATAGGGTGAAGGGGTAAAATGTTGAGATTGTAACAAAAAAGTAAGGAAACAAATTTTATGTATGGGGGGTGGTAGGGTGGGTAGGGCTATGGGAAAAAATGAGAATTAAGTTGTGTCTTATACTGGTACAAATCCCCATTATGGAGTGCAATCATGATGTGTATATTTAATGTACCAATAAAGATTAAAAAAATTAAAAAAAAACAACTGTCATTAGCGGGTTGTTACCAACATTGTAAGACATGGATCTCCATTTAAAAAATAAGCATTGATTTATATGATCATTAAAGTAATATTATTAGACATAATAATATTAAGTAATAATAATAAGCAGTATTATCAAAAATTTAGGGCAAAAGGAAATTTATCAGTTTAACTGTTTATTTACCCAACATTAATCAAATACTTATTTCATAACAGGGAAATATATATAAATAAAGTTGAGTATAATTGTGCCAACTAGGAATGGTCATTTTTAATATATTGGTATATTTTATTCTATTCCTTTGAGTAGTGCATGTACATATAAATATATTTTGAGGTTAGTTTGGGAGTAATTTGTGATCCTGAGTTTTTCAATTCCTACTTAGTTTCAGAAATTATTTGGTAATTAGATAATTATTGTATAATCCCAATTTAATGTTAAATGACCTTTGTTTCAAAGGAGAAAGAAAATCTTCAAAAATATGACTTTCAGTGATGTCACAGTAGCTACATTTGCCAGCCATTGCCCGAGTACTGGTGTCAACAAGCCATCCCAGAACTTAGTGCCTTATGACAAGCAGTGCTTACGTTTAATACTCAGAAATCTGTGGATAGTTTGGAGTGGGTCAGTTCCAGCGTGTGAAATGGCTGGATGCAGCTCAAATCTTCAAAGTTAAAATCAAGTCTTTCCAGGGTTTTCATAGTCTCCTTGGCCTGAGAGCATCATTCTCTCAGAAAGTGATAGGAGTGCAAAAGACAACATGGAACCATTTAATAACCTCCTGAGACCTTAGTCCACATCTCACACACTGTCTCTGTGGTCACATTCCCTTGGAAAAGGCAAGCCAGCCTGGGGTGAACTGTAATATCATAACCACTCTAGCAGAAGGTGCCACAAAGTCAAGTACAAAGAATACTGATATATAATTAAAAACAGGGATGGTGCAAAGAATTACTAACAATGATTTTGTCTCTCTTACTAGATGAGCTGACATTTTATTACACTAATGACCATAAATTGATCAAAAGGACCAGTTATTGATTTGCTACGTTAACCCTGAATGTTGTTCCTCCATATAAGTAGGTACTACAAGTCTCCTTTCCAAGCACATAGGTTTCAAAGACTATTGGAGCCTCCTCTACTGGTCATTTCTTTTGTTGTTCAAATGTCTTCTTATTGATACCTCATCTGGTTATATCTATAGAAGTTTGGCCTTGTTTCAAGGAAAAACTGCTGGAAACTAGCTGTAATGTTAATGCAGAGAGTGCACATGGCCATTGTTTTAGAAGGACTTTAAAGAGATGAATCCTGAGACGTAAGGGTAAATTTCAAAAGATCATCAGCGTCAAATCTAGAGATGAGACAGAAAGAGTTCATGCTGGGTTGGAGGAGTCCTGAGAAATAATGGAAGGAAGGTCAAAAACGCCACTGGGATAAAATGTTTAGATACATGGATTCTCCAGGAGTAGAAAGAACTGATAAAATCCAGGTTTTTGTTTTGCTTTGTTTTCAAATAAACTTTGGGGTCATTGAAGTCCATTTTTATAGTTTTTACAGATTAACTCTTCACGTGTGGAACTGTTTTCCTCCCTAAGATTGTATCAGAACTTTGTGTATCACTTAAGGTTCTGACTGTAGGCTGTATTATGTTTAGTTCTGTTCTTAACACTTGAGGTTTGAATCTCTGCTGGTGGATGTCTTAATTTTGTCTCTTTTGTGTTTGTACTTTTGCTTTAACTTGATATTTTAAAAGTACATGCTATATTTCCCAAGCCAGATAACAGAGTCTATAAAAGAGAGGGCCATACCTCTCACACTGTTGTCTGCCTAATTCCTGGTCCATGGAATGTGGTCAACATATGTTCTTGATGGTCATAGGTACAAGGAAAAGGTTTGTTTGATTTGTTTTTCATCAAATTTCTTGAAAAATATTTCTTTAAACTCATTTATTCTCATTCTTATAGACATTTCTTTTTTCCACACTTATGTTTCATATTTACAGGCAATAATTTCCTACAGGAAATCTTTTTGTATTCATTTCAAAGGTAACTTTCTAGGGAAAGAATGTTTCCATCTAAGCAGAGTTTACCTATGTCAAGGAATTGGGCAGTGCTGGAAAAGCCAATTTAGAATGGTTCAGTAATACCAAGCAGACTAATTAAATTGATTAGGTTTGCTAACCTTTATTATTTCTTATGGAGTAAATTTCCCTCGCTAGGAATCTTTGTTGCCCCAAGTCAATTATATTGTATGAGACCTTGGTAAATGCATGTATGTGAAAGGAGAAATTGATTTAGGGAAGTTTGGGGTTAGTGGCTAATATCATGTCTAATATTATGAAATGTTAGCAGAAAATCATCTATTCTCAATACTGTTTACTTTCATTTGATAAATATTTATTGATCCCCTATCATGTAATGAGCACTACAATAAAAGCAAAGGATGTAAGAGTAAAATATGACTTCAATTTTCAGGGAGCTCACAATTACCCTAGGAATAATAGATGACTGTCTACAGGAAGATGGTTTGGACATGAAACCCATTCGACCAAGATTCCATTCTTACTGCTGTATAAGTAGCCTTGCTTAAAATGCAAGGTTGATTGGAACAAGAAGAGGAGAAGAGAATTAAAGAGTAGTCCTAGACCTCAGACAGAGTAGGAATTCAGTTTTGCAAAACAGAACTTCAGTTTCCCAGAAACAATGGACATGTAAGTCTTTTCCTTAAAGACACAGATAAACTTTCCCTAGGATCAGGTCAGAGTTTTAGTGTGAAACAAAGTTCAGGTATAAAAAATAGGCACAAGCATATATCTGAAATAACATCTGGAAAGATGAGTAAACACACACACACACACACACACACACACACATACACACACACTCACTTTCCAGCTTATCAGTTCCTATACCTCCTTTGCAAGGCACAGGGGTAAAAGGAGTGTGGCACTTCAGAGTCCAAGGAAGCAAAAGTGGATCAGTGAGGAGGAGAACAGAGAGAGCACTTAGGGGGTAGGAGGAGGGGGAAAGCCCTGCTGGTGGAGCAATATACTGGTTTGGAGCTTATCCTGAGGTCAATGGCAACCATTAAATAGTTGTAGGCAGAGGAGTGACATAACCAGATCTTTTTAAAGGATCACTTTCACTAGAGGATGAGAGGAGACTGAAAAGAATAATAATCAATACTCACTGTTATGATTTTTATCTATATGTTTCCTGAAAGTCTCAAATGTTCATGGGTGGGACTGTACGAGTGACTGGATTGTGATTGTGTGATCATAGGTTTATAATACTGACCTTTGTTTCAAATGAGAAAGAAAGAAACAGCCATTAAATGGCTGTTTCCAAACTGAGCACTGATTGATTAGCATATTTCTGGATGTAGATGATAGAATTACTGAACAGGAAAGACTTACCATGCTTATGGGTGGCAGCAATGAACAGGTTGCATCCTAGATAGAATGAAAAGGGATAGAGAAAGGAAGACTCAGCGCCTCCTGCCTACCTTGCCATGGACTGCTTCTCTTTTGCTGTGCCCTTCTGCCATGCTGCCCTGCCTTGGAGCCAACCAGCTATGGACTAGAAATTCTACACACTGTGAGCTAAAATAAACCTTTCCTTATTTAACTTTTGGGTGTTGGGCTCCTTTTTTTTTTTTGTACCAGGGATTGAACTCAGGACCTTGTGCTTGTGAGGTAAGTGTCAGAACTACTGAGCTAAATCCCCAGCCTAAATTCCAGCAATGAGAATATAACTAAGACACTCACTGTTGTCCAGGAAAGAGTTGCTACTGGACTAGATTCAATCTAGAACAGTTACAGTGGATATGAACAGAAATAACTATCCTATAGTTGTAGCACTTGAGATGTCAGAGAAAAATCTGGACTTGGTAAGGAGAGACTTTTATTCAAAAAGATTGTTGCAAGGGAGGTAAAGTTACCACTATAATAAGAAAGATGTTACAATAAGATCTGCAGGCATCTAATCAAATCAAACAGTAAACAGGTTTTCCTTTTTGGGTAATGATAGAGGCCGGAAGAACAGAACAGAATCTTTGAGGTTACAGGGAGTTGACATGTAGGGGAAAGTCAAGACTAGGACCTGGCAGAAAACAAGTCTCCTGCCATTGGCTGATTCCCAGGAGGACCTAGTAAGGGAAGCACATTCAACTCTTATGTGTGTGCTCAGGCTTGAGGTCAAGAGCATTCAGGGGCTTGTAGGACTGAGTAAAGTATGGCCAAGACAAAGCAGGGGACAAGAAATGAGCATTGTGAACACATGATGTAACAATGTAATTCACCCGAACCCTAAAAGTGACTTCACAGGGGAGACCAAGGGGGAAGGCTCTTTCAGTACATAAGTGGACCTTGTGCTTTTTTTGTAGTGCAGTTTTGGCAGACAAGCCTCTGTGGCATGTGTGCCATAGGTTCACCACTGCTGCTCTCATGCCTGGTCGAGATCTTTAGTTCATATGAAGGCTTTGTGTAAGAGCTTTCTCATTTGCCCCAACAATGTGTGGAGAGCTTGAAAAGATTAGCAATCACATTTCCAGGTTCTTTTCTTTATAGATGAGGAAAACAAAGTCTAGAGAGGAACTGATTTATTGAATACATTACAGTTCAATGGTGGGAGACTGTGACAAGAACCTTGGTTTCATATCCAGCTTTGGGAATGGTTCATTATTAAATGGCTGTTTCCAAACTGAGTATTGCCATGACATTCATAGCCTTACTAACTCCTTCTTTGAAGCGAGTGCAGTACCTGTCACCCTCCTGTGCACTTCGTGGCCACACATGCAGGTAGATACTCTACAGTTTCCTTCCCTGTGCATCTTAGACTAAGTGCAATTGAAAAACATGCATTGGAAATTTAACCAAATCACTTCCTTGAGTTTGGGCTCCATCCTCCTTCTCAACTTGACCATGGCAGGCTGAGGTTGGCTGTGAAAAGCAGGGCAGTGTGGCAGGTGGAGCACAGGCCTTGAGCCAGGTAAGACTGGGCTGGAAGCTGACCTCTGCACTGCCCTCTCTATGCCAGGGCAGATGGATTATTTAAATTTTCTAAATGCTATTTTCTCTCCCGTAGGATTGGTTCATTTTAACTTTCACTTGTGTCTTGCGATATTTGATGGGACTAGAGTAGTATTTACTGCCATTTTGTCAGCCATTTGCTACGTGCCAGGTCTTGTGCAAAGTATCTTACTGACATTACCTGACTTGGTCTTGTTGCTGCAGCTCTGTGAGGTGGACAGTAATGGTAACTGCACTTCACTGTGCAAGAGGGTTCCAGTCCTAACAGCACAGGGACTTCTGTTCATCATGCATTCATACATTTCTTCACTCATGTATTATTTTTAAGGACCTATCATATTGACACAGATGATAAAAAAGAATAAAGCTGCATTGTCCTTGGTGCTTACAGTATAGTGAAAAGAATTAGAAAATAGGCAACATTTTTAAAAATGTAGATGACAGGTAGGTATATAGATGATAGATGATAGATAGAAGAAATGGTATTATAATAGAGAAAAGACAGAGAAGATGGGAAAGGGCCACGGCATTGCTGTGAGTTGTATGTGGGGAGCTTGCAGTTGTGTCTGTTGATGCAATGTACACTTTATCATTTCAGGAAACTGGTGGCTGGTACACTACAGAGCCCATTCATTTTATGCTTATGTGTAAAGTTGTGTAGTCGACAGTCCCCCCCTTTTCTTCCTTTGCTTTTCTTCCTTTCATTTGTTAAACATGTTTGACAACGCTTCTTACTGAGGATGTAAAGACGAATATTTCTTTTATCTAGTTCCCTACTGCTGTTCTTACTTAATCTCCAATTCATTCCCCAAATCCTAAAGCACATAAAAAGAAATAGGAAGTAGCCTGGGCCTGTCTTTTAAATTCCTCTATGCAAGTTCCCCAGATATGCTGGAAGGGTCTGGGATCTGGAAGGTGAACAGTCCTACTCAGACCCAAGGGTGGCAGCACAGTTTCTGCGCACATGGTAGGAAATTCCGATAGGCTTGGCACCATGGTGCCTTTGTTTGCACCCCTGGAATGGGCCCTAAAACTCTACAGCCCAGTGAGGGGCCTCATAGTGGGGCTGCCCGACCTGAGTTCTTCACTGAGCAACACAGTAGGAGATTTTGTGTGCTTTGGAGCTGGGGCTGGGGCCACAGCTGCAGCTGAACCCAGGGGGAGTTCTCACCCAACCCTTTTCTCACAGCCCCAGGCAGAGGAGGGAAAGAATTTTCCAGGAAGCAGCAGAAAAAGGGGGCAGGGACAGGAACACTTTCACGTTAATTTCAGAAATCCGGTCTTACTCATAAACACATGGTTGTGGGTTTAGTTGCTGAAACTCTCTTTCCATTCAAGAGCAGCGTGTGTTCTCCCCCAAGGACGGGGTGGGGGGGGGATGTTATCAAGCAGTTATGTCCTTAGAAGCTGCTAAGGGGCTGGTGAAGCACTTGCAGAGATGCCTCAGATGGATAGAGGGTTTGTAATGGTGACCTGGGAGTAGCAGGCACCCGGCACCTGCGTCTCACTCATGCTTTGCGGCAGTCTCTGAGATCACACTGATCCATCTATCCCTGCAGGGAGGGAGAGGCTATATCCTACACTAGGGAAAAGGACAGGGCCCAGAGCAGCCTTGAATTAGCACTGGCCTAAAGACTCTGAGAGTCTCCTTGATTTTTAGGGTGTGAGGATTCTGGGGGGAATTGTCCTTTTCCATCTGTCACCACCAGCACTGGCACCACAGGGACATCAGTAACAATTGCACCCACAATGCATCCCCAAACCACAACAGCTAGTGATTATGCTGCACTTTTAAACTCCCCAGACTGACACACTTTTTTCTTCACTTGTAATTTACTGAGCATCTATTATGTGCTGTGCATCGTGCTGATCACTGGGAATAAAGCAAAGGCTACAGGAAGCTTAGTCCTTCCCTAAATGAAGACTGGAAGTCAAGTGAAAAAGATGACAGGGAGCATCTGATGGACCCAAAGCAGAGCTCATCTGTGTAGGAAAGGCTTGGTGTCCCCCTCACTCAGGGTCCATGAGAACTTCACCCCACCCCTGCCAGCCATCTCTCAGGCTCCAGCCTTGTCTTCTTCTTTGTGACTCTGCCCTTCACTTCAGAGAGACTGCAGCACTTGCTAAGAAGTCTTAAGCTGTCACCCTGAGAGCTTTGGTTTTATTCACCACCCTGCTCGATTTTGGGGCAAAACCGTGAGCACAGAAAGGAAGACCAGAAAGATTCAGACCAAAGGAAATACTTTCTGCCTCCTTCTCTTCCATTATGGTTTTCTCCTCCTTTGTCCTTTGCTCTTTCAATTTTATTGTGTTTTTAATGTTGGCGATATGAATGGGTTTTGAAAGCAGGGCAGCACGGACAGACATCCTATCAGAGAGGATGGACGAGAAGGCAGACGTGGGGAGGAGCTGTAAGTAAAGCCAAGTGCAGGGTGGAACTGGTGCGGACTGTGCAGCCCTCATGGGGCTAATGGGGCCATGAAAGAAATGAGAACATTGTAGCCATAAAGTGCAAACCCAGTGCCTGTGAATACGGTTTAAAGTGGAAATACTTGCAGAGGCCACAGCTGTGATGCACTTCTGAGCTTTCTCCACCTCACTGCCGCTGAGCCCTGAACCCCCCCCCCCTTACCTCCCCAGGGCCCACTCCCAGTTAGCAGTGCTGCATCCCACATTCTCACCTCTTCCTTTCATCTGGGATAACACAGTAAGGCTTGCTTTTCTTCAGTGTTCTCCTTCTACCAGGGCCCTTTCTTTCTCTGCTTTGCTTCTGTGTCAGAGAGGAGTGCCACCCACCAGGGGCAGTTGAATAATCCAAGAACAGTAGCTTATACACATAGCGATGCCTTTTTGATAGCAACTAGTTTTGAATGAGGTGGTGAAGGGCTTGTAACACAGTGCAGCGAAACCATTAAGGCAGACACTCTCACTCCGTCTATACGCGATGACTTCTCAGTTTCTGGACTTTGCAGCTATCCAGTGGCCTCCACCCATCCAAGCATCATGCTCCTGTTTCAGGCTGAGAAAGAGGAAAAGACAGACACCAGAAAATACACAACTCTAAAACAACCCCAGACCCTGGTTGCCTGCAGAGGTGTTGGTAGACCACCTAAGAAAACTTGTATGTTATGCCCATCCTAACAGGGTCGTTAGAAGATAGGATGAAAATGCTCTGCCTGGTTGACCCAGTCATACTTCACCCACCAGGACTGGGTAGTTGATGTTATTTGAGAACAGGGGCTCTCTTACCAACTCCACAACCCAGATCTGTTATGAGAAAAGAAGAGAAAGCGAGGGGCTATCAGTAAACTGTGGATAACAGCTACCATTCTTCTTTTTTAAGGTCTTTTCTTTGCCTGTCTTTGGTGTCTTGGCATCTCTTAATTTGAGGATAGACATGGGCAGGCATGTGTCTCTATGCAAATATTTTTGGTGTCCAAAAGAAGTCCCTACACAAATAATTATATTTAATTCCACTTTCAAACTCTGAGTTCTACCATCTTCTCTGGACTGGTTATAGCTTGGGCAGACTTTGGGTCTTGAGTGTTCAATAGAAACTGTCTGGTTTGGTTGCTTTTTGGACAGTAATATTGCATGGTAGTTAAGCTGACTCCATTTGTCTGCATAAAATTCACTTGAGGTTTCATGATTTAAGCATCCAGCCTTTCACTTTTTTTGTAGCAAGTGGTGATGAAGAACTTATTTCCTTATCTTTTTCTTTCTTTCGACCTACCTCTCAACCAATTATCTTTCCATCTTCTGTAAACCAGCAGTAAAATTCTAAAAAAGTACCAAGTTCATCCCCAAGGTCAGTGTTATCCTTGTAACACATAACTCTTTTATTGTGTGAAATTTTGACATGTATTAACCCTGATACGATAGCTGCATTCCACATTTGTGTCCTTCATATGAAGCTCTTGAGGGAAATTTCTGTGAGTATTTAGTGTCTTTTTCATGTATTTTTTTCTTCTTAAGACTTTTTTTGTTAAGTATAACATTTTAATTTTATACATTTTCAATAATTGTATACAAGCCTTTATTTATTTGAATGTGTGTTTCGATGAATTAATTGTGCAGGGCCTTTTTTGGTACTTACTTTATATATGAGCCTATTTAATAACTTTAGAATTTAAGACTGCAGTGACAAAGATAGTTTCTGTCAGGTGGCCCTGGCTAATGGTGAGGAGCCTATGGCACATGTGGCACAGCAGGCTGTTTGTTATCAGTGAAACTCTAAAAGGTTCACCATCACTGGCTTTGAGTATGTGTCACTGAACTGTTCATAGTTATAACAAAATGTTTGAGTGGTCACTTTATAAAGAGAAAAGATTCATTCATCTCATAGCTTTTGAGGTTTGAAAACATGGTCCCAGCTTCTGGGGCAGACGTCGCAAGTGGCAGGTAAAGTTTGGGGACATGTGTCAGAGTGAGTGGTCACATCTCTAGACAGAGACAAAGAAGCCAGATGTGGTGTGGCTTGCTCCTTTATGACACCCTTTCATAGGATCTCCAGGGTCACAAGAACTACCAAGGACTCTGGGACTCATGAGCCTGCTACTAGGCCCTACCTGTCAAAGATTTCCCCAACAGTCTCATCTTGGTGCCACACCTTTAATCACAATGGATCCTTGAAGAAAGTTATATAGAAACACCATGAGAAATTTTGTCCCTCACCAACTTAGAGATTGCAGATACCAATGACCACTGAAGGATTCATGCAAGAGCAGTAGAAGGAAGTGACCTGCAAGGATGTGGTTTCCCCAAAACAATCAGAAATCTGTATTCCATTCATGTGGAAAAACTACAAGGTAGCGTTCTCCTAGCCTCTCCCATGCTCCTCTGTTCCAGTCTACTCTACAACAAATGCTAAGTTAAGGAAACGAAGAAGGAGGTGACCTGCACCTCAATACAAAGGCTTTGATAATTGCTTTATTCCTTTGTCAGAGACACAAAGAATGAAAATCTGACCAACACCACAAGTGAATGATAGAAATAAATAATTCACAAACAATTCTGATGTCCCCAAAAGTCTTTTAGTTCTCTTCTCTTCTTTCATTTAGACCACTATATTGAAGTATGATTCACACATGAAGCTGCATACTGTATACTGAAAACGTATATACAGATGTTGAGAGATAATTATATATCTTTCAGAGCATCACTACCATCTATCATCTCCAAAAGTTTCCCATCATTTTATTATTAGCTGTCTGTGTGGTAGTGAGGAAGTTGATTTTATATGAAATCTGAGCCTGTTATCTCACAAAGTTGAAAAATGAAATCAAGAATGAAAGGAGGGACTTAGAGTGTTTACTGAAAATAATAAGAAAAAAATTCTGGGTGGATACCCATGGTGAGAGGATTCTGTTTCATCTTATATAGATAAACAGAAGCTTTGTAAAGTTTTTTTTTTTTAATCAATTACTTACCCAGGAACTGCTCTGCATTTCTAGGATTCTCAAAGTTGAGTTCAAAAGAAACTAGTTACTCTGCATTTCTAAGTTTTTTCAGCATGTCAACTAACTTAGCATACTTTGCCCAAGAATCTTTCCAAGGAGGAATATAACTTATGTATCAGTTTTTATTTTAACTTTTATTCTTTTTCCTGTGGTTTCTTTTACGATGTGATTTGGATTGCCTATTAACTCAATATGTGCTTGTTTCTTTTTATCCAGCCATCTCTATTTTCTGCTGACCTTACTTATAGACTAACTTAATTATAACTCTATTACACTATTACAATAGAAATATATAACATAAGACCTCCCTATTTGCAAAATTTTAAGTATCAAATATATTTTTGTTGACTACAGGCATTGTACTATACAGTAGATCTCTAAGACTTATTCCTCTTGTACAACTGAAAGTTTGTACCTTTTGACTAATATATATTGTCTGAAAAATAGCATAGACTTGAATTTATCCCCAGAAGTTGTCAGTAAGGTAAGGAATTTGATCTTCTCATAGTCTTTCTGCCCTGTGTAGTGGTCAAATTTTAGGGTTCATAGGTGTCTTAGAACCTTGAGCCATTACGTTGAACTGCAAAATAGCTCAGGTTGTTCCTGGGTGGGTTGCAACTTCATTTCAGCAAATTAAGTTGTCATTGAGGTTCACTGTTTCCTCATGTTATTTCTTTCTTTCATTTTTTTTTTTTTTTTTTTTGAGACAAGGTCTCGCTTTGTAGTTCAGGCTGGCCCTGAGCTCAGCCTCAAACTCACATCACAGCAATCCTCCTGCCTCTGCCTCCCAAGTGCTGGGATTACAGGCGTGAGCCACCATGCCTGGCACTGTGGTCTGTGGTACTGCTTGCTGCTGGGTGTGAGTCTCCACACCCAGCATTGTAAGTGGTTACTGAGGATCCAACCTGAGTCCTTGTGCTTGCAAGACAGGCACTGGAACCACTGAGCTAAATCCCTGTCCCTCATCCTGTTATTTCTTGCAACCGTTTTTCTTTTAGCTGGCTTCCCATAGGACACAGTGAATCTGTCACCGGTTAATTCCAAGACTTCATCTAGGATGGTGGACAAGCACCACATGTTTGGACAGAGCACAATTCCATGAGGGAAATAGACACGCCCAAATTCGTGTGCTTTCTCCAGAACTTGGCCCTGAACACGGTCAATTGGCTGTTATGCCACCATAAAATTGTTTTGCCTTAGATTTTGTCAGTTTCCCTGTTTTCCTCTCAGAGTTTACATCCACACTAAACAATAATAAGGGGGAAATTCAACGAAGAATTGTGTAATGTAATAATGATGAAGAAGAAGATGACAGAATAAGCTGTAATACCTGCAACATGTGTGTTGTATAAACAATTGTTTTTGCTTACACATTAGTTAAACAACATTAAATTTAAAATATCTTAGCAGTAACTAAAAGTATATAATTCATGATATAAAGTGATTACTGCAATTTTGACTAGATTTTCTGTCTGGGATAAGAGAAAACCTGGGCACTGTGGTTGACACAATGATCGCAAATTTCTGATCTTCCAAATGTGGAGTTATGCCCAAAATGAAAGCCTGTCTTTAAGTATGTAATGCTATTCTTCCTCCATTTTGGAGGTAATGAAAGTTTATAGGCAAATGAAAGTTTTTGTAATAATTTATCACAGTAATTGCCTAAAATAGATTCAGAGGATATGAAGACTCTTTTTAAAATATAACTCATCGATTTTTTTACTTCTTAAAAAGTGTAGTTAAATAAACTCAAAGGGACACCATTAACCAGTTCATTACTTAAAGTGTAATATTCCTTATATTATCAACATAACCACTTCTTTATTTGCATTAAGCTTTATTGCTTCTATTACTGTCTGATAGAAAAAAAAAAGCTTATGTTGTCTGTTTTATGCAAGGCAATGATTTTTAAGACCATGAGCATCATTCAAAAATATTTAAATGCAAATGCCAGCTTCTGAAGTTAGCTATTTTGATCAATTTTTTTGTTACAAATTATTATATCCTTTCAAAGCCTAATTTTCTCTTTTTGAAAAATTGGTAGATGCTAACTTACCTGCTCTTCATAACAATTTTCATGGACAGAGAAGAAATAAATCTTCCCAGTCTTTTGCCTTGTGTAATATTTAAATTATAGGAGTTTTCTTCACAAAGTGGGCTAAATAATTTAATACCATTGGAAGCTACTGCTTCATCAGCATTCCATCACCAGTCTCTTACTCTTGCTACTTACCTATCCACATTTTTTCCCCAGGTGCCTCCTCCACTTACATGGTGTCCACATCTGCCTTTTAGCTCAGCTGTAAATTCTGTTCCTATAGCCTGAAATTTCCTATAGAAAATTCCCATGCTCTAGCCCCAGACACATACCATTGTTTACTTGACATTTCTAATTTAACTATTTTGTAGTCATTCAAAATTCACCTGCCCCAAAGTAAGCTCTCACCACACTCTAAGGCGTTATGAGAACCCTCCTAGGTTGAATATAGTTTAACTAAGATAAAAGTACAAAGTATGTATAAAGGAGAAATTGGAGACAAAAGAAAATAAGATCTTCAAGTGTTACATAAGAAATGTAAATCTCTGTCCTGAAGACAATAGAAGGATTCTTACATGGAAGGCTTCTGAGCAACACTATAGCATGGTCACATTTAAGTCTTGTTAAGATTATTCTGGGTTCCATACAGAGGATGGATTGGAAAGAACATTACTGGATTCTGGTAAAGCAAAGGGAAGATTACTGCAGAAATCCTACTGTTGGAAGAGAACACTGCACTCTTGACAATGAAATTCTAGTCATTTAGGGTTAAAACTTCAGAACAGAAAGGAGCCTCTGTAAAAACTGGTTAAACTTTGTTTACAACAAAGTAACAGAACCTCATGAAGAAATAAATATCTGTCACTCAGCTGGCAGATGACTTCCTACAGTCCTGAGGTACAGTTTTGTGGCTTTGCCTCAGAGGAAAAGAGAACTTCAATTGTCGATGGTCCATCCATTTTTATATGTCAGCTTTGCTAAAAGAAACAACTCAAAGAGCTTCATTTGACAACATTGTTTTCCATACTATACAGATATGAAGTTTTCAGGCTTGGAGAGGCTGTGGCTGTTTTCTAAAGCCATGCCATTGATTAGTGGCCAAGTGTTGGTTAAAGAGCTCGGTCTCCTAATGTCGACTCATGTACTTATTCCATGACTCCTGGTAAATCCCTTCTCCTGCACTGTTTCTGTTTCTAGGCTCTGTGACTGCACAGAGCCCTACAGTTTGAATAGAACTACACATCACATCAAGTAGCAAAGGACAACTGGAGCATACTGTATTGGCTGTCCTTGGTATCTTTGCCACGGAGACTTCATCAACCTGCTGCTGTGAGAAACTTGGTCCTCATTAGGACTCTGGATCCACACATTGAGCGGCTTCACCTTCCAGGTCTGGATCAGTGTTGATCCCGATGCCCATGTACATGTAAACAGTAAGGTGTAAAATCTCAGGAGACCTGAGCTCTCCTATCAGTGTGATGTAGGCTTTACTTATACTTGTTGTTTCTGTATGAAAGCTGAATTATAGTTAAAAAGATGTGTTAGAAAAATCTGAATCAGGATGGAGAAGTGTGGGTCACTGGAGATGCTTTCCTTAGCTGTGGTAGCTTGTTGTGGCTCTATACAAAACCTTGTCAGTATCACTAGAGTCCTCACTCTTCTGGCCAAGATTTGGTCTATCTCCTGCAGCGAGGGAAAGCCTGCCCAAGACACTTGCTGACTTTTCCTCTACCTCTTCTATTTCCCCATTCTATTGCTGATCAATTCCCTTTCTGATCAAGACATAAGTTATTTAGATACATTAATACCTTCTATTGTAACATCAATAATTTGTAAAGCTGAGAACCATTTTGTTTCTTTGAACCACATTTTCTTTCTCTGCACTGAGACTTTCTGTGCTAATTTACTGATTATTTTCTCATAATATTTCTTATATTTATGTTTTTCAGAGATTTGTTGGTTTCACTTCTTCCACATGTACATAGGTCATAGTGTTGGGCAGGACTTGTTTACATGGTGAAAATGTCAACCTTTCCAACTTTAGATGATGAATATTATTCAGAATGAGAGGGCGACTTGATAACACTTTTTTTCCATCTTGACCATTGGTTTGGATTAAAAAATATTTGTTTTCCCACAGTGTGTGTGTTGCTATGAAGCTAGCGAAGAGTTGATAAGTTAGCCAGGACTGGATTCACATCCTAGCCCCACCTTAGGATCAGTGCAACCTTGTGGGGATTGTAAGGCTTCAGCAAGATTAAGTACACTAATTTACTTAATGTGCATAGTAAGAGCTCAAGTTGTGTTAGTTTATCCCTACTTAAACTGGGATACTGATTTACAAAAAAGGGATTAAATATGTTCTGGCAAAAGACTGATATTCACGAGACTGGATTCTGACAGCTTAAACCATGGGGCGTGATGTCTTAGAGGAAAAGGCTGCTAGCATCATCCTGTCTGTAAGCGGATTTTTGTCCCCATTCTTGAGGGTTGGTTTCTAATCAGATCAGAAATGACATAGATTGGTGACACCTACCTGGGCTACAGATGCTCAGGAGGTATAGTCATATCATGGTGGGTTGTTCTGAGTGAGAACACAGAGACCTTTATACATTTCACAAAAGCATGATCTTTGCCTGCAGCTTGTACTCTGTGTGTTGACCTTTAGTGAGATAGTTCTTACAATAGAGCTCCTCCAGGGACAAAACCTTAGTATTTTGTTAGTTTTCAGATGACAGCAGGTTTTTGACTTTACAGGTGTCTGCCGGATGTCTTTATGCATGAAGGCAGGAGTCCTTCCGCACAGAGGGAATTCATAACACCCTGAGCGATTGTACCTGATGCTGTTATCTGAATAGCCAGATGGAAAGGCTTCTTCACCCAAGGCCCATGGGAGAAGTGAACTAAATAGAATGATCTGTAGGCAGTAGGGCGGTGCCAGTCTCTGCATAGATGCCTTCACCTCTGCTTTTCAGAGTTTGTCCAACCCTCCATCTCACTTGATCTTCTTGTTCAGAAGCTTAGTTAGAAAGGAGGACAGGAGAGCAACTTTTTGGTGTATTTCCAAGGGAAATGTTGATGTGATTGTTATTAACATTATGATGAAAAGAACACTGAAGAAGAGTGATGAAAGCCAGGTCTTGGAGGACCTGCTGCTGGGAGGTGTTTCTATCCTTGAATGTTAAAATCTGGCTGTGCTTCTCCCTGTAAGTGAAATGGCTGGTGCTTGTGGACAGCACAGTCTTGCTGAGGAAGAAGTTCGGGTGTTGGGATAGTCAATTAGGTACCAAGATCCCTAAACCCATCAGTGGAAGAGCCAGGACCGGGAGCTGCAAGTCCCATGTTCCACGCTCTTCACTGCCTCATAGACCAGTGTGGTTCATGCACTTCTGGGACCAACAGACTCTCTCCAATTTTTAGCTAAGCTTAGGCCAGTTTTTCACTTCCTGTAGCCTAGTGTTCTCTTCCGTGATGTGATAGTTCAGACAGCATTTCTTATGTGCGTGAGATGAAGTATATATGTGAATGGAGTGGTTGGCGATGTATAGTTTCTTTGCCTTTCCCATTTTCTCAGGAAGGTAACTGAGGCACAGCAAGCTTTGGTGATATACAGAGGCTGTAAGACTGATATATACTAGGAGAAAAGGCTAGGACTCAACCACTTTCTGTTACCAATTTCAAGTACCTTGGCAGTGTTTAGTAGACCCTCTGCTGGAGTTTCTAGTGTTTCATTCTTGGCAAAGTTGATTTCCTTCTTTTCTTAATTCCTCATTGAATTCTAAGTTCTCTCCTCTTTTCTTCCTCCTCATACTTGCAGTGTTTTTCTGTTGAGTTCTGTAGAATATAGATTTGATGTATACTTTAATTGTGCTCCTGAAGCCTGGAATGGTGGCACATGTCTATAATCCCAGCATTTGGGAGGAAGAGGCGGGAAGGTTGCGAGTTCAAATCCTGCTTCAGCAACTTAGTGAGATTCTGTATCAAAATTTAAAAAATAAAAAATGAAGAGAGAAGATTTAGCTCAGAGTGATTTTTTTTTGCTTATTCCCCAATAACACAAAGAAAAAAAAATGTGTGTGTGTGTGTGTGTGTGTGTGTGTGTATGCACGTAAGCGCATGTGTGTGTATTCAGAAGTTCCTTTGCTTTGTATATGGTTATTAACTTACCTTAAGCTTCTCAGAAATCCATTTATGTCACATAATTAGACCCTCCTAACTTACAGATCACTTCTTTTTTCTTAAAGAGCTTTTTTGCATCCTTACTTTCCTTCCTTGTCCATGTTTATCTCTTCTCATCTCTTTATCTAAAGCTGCTGTGTCCCGTGAGAATTTCTCCTAGTCAATTTTGGAGTCAGCTAGTTATCTATTATATATGTACTTATTTAAGCCTTTTATTTTTGTTTTACAGGGAAAGAAATTCCCTCAATTCTGGTGAAATGATTGTGCTTTAGCAGTGCTCTGGGGAGGGTATTGTTGAAGGGTGTTAAGCATCTTGTTTTCAACCGTCTTTCTCTTCTCTCATGCAATTCCATGACAAATATTTACTGAATACTCCAGGTTTAAGGGATATGAATAAGACAGAGCTCTTCTTTACAGAGTTTACAGATACAACAATGTCAGTAAGTACAGAGCTTCTGGGCAAGCCAATCTATGTATAATTTGATTAATGAAGGCTAGGCATGGAAGAATTCAGGGCAATGAAAATAATATAATATAAAATAATATATTCCAAGACTCAAATCTAAGTAAGAATAAGTATAATGGGAAAACTGTATGGCCAGAGGGGAGGAAGAGAGAGGGAGGCAGAGGGGAAAGAGGAGGGGAAGGGGATGAGAGGGAGAGAGAAAGAGAATGGGGAGGAGACGAGAGTATAGGAGAGCAGTTAGGTAAGAAAAGTGGGCAAAAGTGTAATACCCAAGCTAGGGATTTCAACCTAAAGATAAAGAGGGACACTGTTAGAAGGTTTCACTGAAGCTTTATTGTGATGTGCAGTTTCATTTGAATGATCCTTGTGATTAGAGCATCTAGATAACAAATGAGACAGACAACCACTAGAGGAACCAAGCAAATGCCTGGGGAACCAATTTGGACTCAGATAGGAGTGGAAAAAAAAATAATAGCAGATCACAAAGATTTGTGTTTAAAAGTAGCAAGACATGCTGATGATTCAGCTACACAGGGTAAAGTCAGAGGAGAGTCAGCTTCCTAACTGTGCAAGTCTCTTGGAGAGTTGATCTCATCAAGAGATTTGTTCTGTGATATGGATATACAAATTCTGTGCCTGGGGTGACCTTAACAAGTCACTAAGAGCAAGCCTCACCACCTCCACTCAGAGCAATTACTTTGTTGATCCCAAGATAGAGTCCTCCACCCTGAAACAGGGGCAAGGCCTTGTGAGGGCTCAGGTTTGGCCTTTGCTCAGCTAAAAGACATGGTGTGAAACATCGACAGCTCAGAAACCTCCTTTCTCTAGTACGGAGTTAGGTATCCTTTTCTCACAAAGCATCAGGTAAGAAAATCTGGTACATTTGGTTTATTCCCCTTCAAAACAGAAAGGGCGAGACTAATAATTTCCTGAGGAAGTCAACCAATCACTTGTCAGCTAGATTGAGCGGTGACTTCTTCCTGGCTCTGCTGTGGGATTCCTGATGGATGGGCATGGGCAGTGTGGGAAAGAGATGACTGTAGAAATGGCCACTGTATTGATTCTAGGGTGACAAATGGGAAATAAATCCAATCTAACCAACCAATTACAACTCATCCTTTTGCCCCAAATAATACCCACTGATTGCCCAGAACTATTATTACGAAAAGCTTTTGTGCTTATTTCACATTCAGTGTCCTTCATCCAAGGTCTGAGATGTCTCCTCATTTACTTTTTAGTGAAATCTTGTTTCATTAAAGTGAAAGGGTCTCCTTGATTGATGGTTTAGACACTTGTTAGTTTCACTTGTTTGCATGACATATAATTTGTTGCACTTCAAAAAAATACAAAGAAGAAGCATTATGTTAGTGACAATCTTGAAATCTAAAGCAAAGTTATGGGGAAATACCAGAGTCCATGGTTATTCTGCTCTCTTATTTACAATCCCAGTGGGGCTATCTCTTCATGCCCTGGGAAAGCAGAGAGTCTGGGAGAGTTGACTGGGTAAAGGGGCAGAAACATCCCAACTCCGCCCCTCTGGGGTTACCCCTCTCCTACTTGCTGTTTATTTAGCTTCAGTAACTGATGCCAAAACTGACAAAAACATATCTGCACACTACACAGCTCCTGTGTGTTCATTTTCTAGTGAGTGTTGGGAATGTGCTGTTTCTGGGATTTTCCATCTTACTTAAGACAGTTCTCTGAAATGAGACACTCAAGCAATTTTATTTGGCTAAAGATTAGGGTGCATTATAGATTTTAGTCAATGTAGCATTCAAAATTCCTACCGGGCCTTCAGTCTTTGTTGAAGAACAGTTTCTCTGTATGTGGATCAGGGGATTCCTTGTCCAGAATGTTGAGGAGTATCCAAACGTCCACTTCTTGTGACTGTCACTCCTGGTTCCTGTCACACACCCATCACTGGGTCCAGGTCAGGGGTAAGGTTGACATTCTTTGGTGAAAGTGAGATTTCTCCTCAGTGGTGAACTTTCCTCCCTACTTGTCGCTCTGTGTAACTGCAGGGTAAGTGGTGCCATGTGCTGGAGAATGTGTATTCTTGTCAGTCTCCCCCAATCTGTGTGCTGTGATGTGGCTGCCGTTCTAATGATCTATAAGATTTCTTTCTTGCAGAATAACTTCAGAGTAGGTACAACTAATACACCCCAAGTCTGTGAATAAACAAACCTTCCCTCATGTGGAGAAGAGCCATTCACAAAAACCTTCAGCTAGAAGAATTCTCAAATGTAGGGGTATAGCAACCTTGCTTTGGCTTGATACCCTATGTGATACTACAAGAAAAACTGCCACACTGGGAAGTTAGGTAAGACAATTTGTAATGTATCCATATTTTTGAAAGCTAACGTACTGAGCTGATATCATTAAAGCTGAGATGTTAGGACAAGGAGGAAACTATGAAAACAGGGTCTTAAGATACTAGAGAAGCTAGACAAAGAAAAACAATGTTTTTACTTGATAATAAACCCCTGTCCTAGTGAAGAATATTGACCCTAGTGAAGACTATTAACCCCATCCCTAAACTGATAGTAGAACCTGGCCAGCTGTGCTGAGCTTAATCATCAGGGCATTTGTATGGGCATAGAGTTCAAAGCAACCTTTTAGTTCACATATTATGTCTTCATGTGTGATCATTCTGATCAAGGCCGAGTGTTCTAGAGACCTGAAGTCTTCAGGGAGTCTGAGGACAGAGTTCCCAGAGGTCTAGCAACCAGCACTCGTCCTTCTGTTCATTCATGTTGATAAAGCATTACTTAAAGACCCTAGAAGAGCAGTTTCCATGAGTCCAGCCATGACAACATTACAATATTGAAAATATCTTAAATTGACATTATGAATGACAGGTGAAATACCTATGTAGGCTGGGCAGTTTTGTCATGCAGCTTAGCTCTAAGACAGAGAGTAAGAGCTTTAAAAAATCCTCAGCTGTGCATATAATACTAGTTATACTCAAGGATTTTCTTGTTTATTTTTCCCCTACATTCCCTTCAATTTTATGGTGAAGGTCTGCCATAGTTTCTGTGGTGCTGGAGAAGTCAGAAAGAGAGATTCAGAGGAGGTTTGAATGAATCTGCAGACTAAGGGGGGTGAAGGAATTCAGCTCTGTGAACAGCACTACTTGAATGTATTCAGAGAGAGGAAGCAGACCACACATTTTTACATGGAGATAAATTCCTTTTATGAATAGCTCCAGTATGACATGCATATTTGGTGATAGGCTACTTCAAAGGAGACTTCTAGCTGTGACTTCCCTCCGTTTTCTCTCTCACTTCTCCAGGAGCCTCTGTTCTCCTCACTCCTTTGTAGACTGTGTTTGTACAATCAGTGCTAATCTAGAATCACAGCTACAGGCACATAGTATGTTCCAAAAGGGGGTCATAGGACAGTAAGTCCTGCACATACAGTGTTGCTGCCCTTTCTAGTTAAGGAGTCTCCCATCTTAGGCCACTGTTGGCTGCTCCTTTAAGTACCTACCCTGAAGGTTTGGGAGTGAGAAGCAGCTGAGGGAAGTCAGGGTGAAGCCCACAGCATGGCTCCTGAACAGCAGACTAAACTGGAAATGTGTTAGAAATGCAAATTCTGGGCCTCCTTCACCTATCCTGTTCCATTTTGTAGTCTAACAAACTTTCCCAGTGACTCATATGTTACAGTTGAAGGAGTCCTGGGCCAGAAAAATACATAGATGAGTGAGTCATAGGACTTGAACTAGGAGATTCCCCTTTGTCAGAAAAATCATGAAAGAAAGAAATTTATATCTATAGAAATTAAAGTTACTAAAGCAAACCATGAAGGAGTATTTGTGACATTCCTTAGGAATCGCATTGGTGTGTGCTCACTCATGTTTTGACCTTTGAAAGAGCATTTTGGAGGAGATAAAGGAGATTATGTTATTAGACAAATATTTACTTAGAACTTCTGTGTGTGGAGCACTGAAGGCAGAACACACATCAGACACGGTGCTTTCTGTAGCAATTTACAGAAAAGGAAGACTGTGAATAAATGTTGCTGTTCAGAGCTTTGTGAGTATTCTTAAACATTAGGCTCACCTTTTGCAACACCTTAAGCTGGTACTTGAAATATAAACAGATTCAGAGTTGGGAGGGATGGTGAGGCAGTGGAAACAGTGCACAAAGGCTTGGAGACCAGAGAAGCTCTGCTGTTGCACTAGTCCTGTGGTCTGGATGTGGGACATGAGCAGAGAGAAGTGGGAGATGTGGAAGGGGACCCGGGGGCCACTTTCTGGGGGGTTGTAAGCCTGCTTAGCTATACTTTAATTTTCAGGAAACTGAGGAGCTGTTGGGGGGCTTTTAATGGAGAGTTGGAGCAGGAAGCACGCAGAGAGAGAAGGTCCTGCCTGTCTTCCATGGTTTGACTCAGGCTGAAGGCAGTGGTGTCTACTTCCTGCTGCTTTGACAGTGCCAGTGCCAGTTGATTATCCCTTTAGAGAGAGACTCCCAGACATCAATTCAGAAACCAAACACTTACACATTACTCTGTCCTTGAAGGATGGGAAACCAAGGAGAGAGAAGAGACTTGAGTTTGGTTGATGATGGTCAAGTGAAGCATCTTCAGATCTCCATTGACATTGATGGGCAGTCATTCCCACTTAGCAAGCAGTCAAGAGTCCAAACTCCGCAAGTGTGAGGAAGCTTATTTCTGGAGCTTACCCCAGGGGTGGGAGTTAGTGACTTGCATTGATTTCTGCCCTTCTGATCTTAATTTCATGGACACAATACAGAGATACTTAGAGAGTCTACTATCTTCCTTTGTGGTTTCAGCTGTTGTCACTTTTACCATAAGAAATGTTACCTGAAAGGGCTTTTAAGAAATTTAAATCTATTTTTTCCTGCCTCTGTGAGTGTGGATGAAATTCACTGTTGCCCAATAGAACTTTTTTTTCATATGCTTATTCTGTGTTGGACATGGGTCTAAGTATTGTATGAAAGTAATTCATTCAATTCTCTCAAACCTTGTTGGACAGAAATTATCTTCAAGACTTTGCAGAGGAGGGAAAGGAACCTTTTAAGAGTGTCACTACCCAGATCATTGCTGGTAGAGCTGTGGGCCAAGTGGGAGAAAGTTAGCTCTCGTGGTGTGCAGGCCCAGGAAAGTTCTTTTAATAGAGAAAGTCAGATAATTTTTCTAAGAATGAAATCCAGTGAGCTCACTTCCATTGCTTACTGCCTGTTTTGGCTGCCAGAGACTCAGAAAATAACATATAGGAATGGTTAGAAGTAAACTCAGAGATGTTAAAATTGTAATGAATTTATTTGAACATTCAGTACTTCATGAATCAGTCAGCAGTAGACTGTGAGTGTGTCCAGTAACCTACTGTTCCTCCTCCCTCCCTCACTCTCTTCCTCCTTTCTTCTCTTCCTCTCTCTCTCTCTCTCTCTCTCTTTTTTCCTCTCTCTCCCTTCCTTCTTTCATCCTTTCCTTCCAGGGATTAAATGCAGGGGCATCACACTGAGTTACAACCCCATCCCCTATTTTCTTCTTTTTTTTAAAATTTGAAGTTCATGCTAATTTACCAAGTTGCCCAGGTTAATCTTGAACTTACTATATACTTCAGATTCCTAGAGTGCTGGAATTATAGGCATGTGCTGGTGCAGAACTTCTATAAGGTATTTGTGGAGATAAGACTGAGAATATATTTGATCTGTTAAAGTGGAAAGTCCATTGTTAAAGGTTGGTTGGTGGTTTTCTGTAAGGAACAGGGAAAGGGGATGTAAGTAGAACCTCTGCAGTTAAGTTCTAAGCTCCTGTGAGCCAGGTAGAATAAGGCAATTTAATGAAATATATAGACAGAAATGAGACTTAGAGAAGAAGCTGTGCTTGGGCCTGATCCATGCTGCTCTGGGAGGCAAAGATGAAAGACCCAAACTTGCCCCATTTTTATTCAGCATATCAGGAGTAAGGAATGCCAAAGGTCCCTCAGAGGCCAGCGTGTGACAGGTGTCTCAGAGGGCAGTAGTTTTGGTACATCAGGAGTAACAAATGTTATGGGTCACTCACAGGGCATCCTAGAACAATGAGGAATTATGTGGTCATTCTGCCTTGGAGCATCAAAAGCATGTGGGACCACCGGGGTCTTTGTTGTTACAGAGGGGAAGATAGAGTTATGTTGGAAAATGCCCTAACTGGTTTAGGGAGGAGAATTAGGCTTAATCATAGTTTTAATTGTGAAATAATTTTTCAAAATTATATAGAATTGCTTTTGTCAGTTTTGTTTGGTTATTCTTATATTTAGTTTCCCTAGATTATGTATATTCACTTGGAGTTGGGCTGTGCTTCATTACAGGGGGGATCCAAGGTGTTTTCATATTAGAACTTACCCAGCTACACACATGGCCCCTACTTCTCTGCTCAGGCCTCTTTGGGGCACCCTGGGACAAACCACTCTGCTCTTGGTGTCCAGTCCCTATTTTACTTCCTAGGTCTTGCTCTGTTCTTGCTACTGCAAAGCTTTGCAGATCCCATTCTCAATGTCAACAGTGTTTTTTTCTTCATCTATTTTCTCCGATAGAAACCGAGATCTTCGGTGAAAGTATATTTACTTCAGAAAAGTGACCCTAAGTCAAAGTATATTTACTCCAGAAAGGTGACCCTAATTTTTCTAAGTAGATTATATCCAATGTTTATCGATTTTGTAATTTCCAAATACCTCTCCACTTGCAACACTAAAGACAGTTGTAATTTCGTGCTTAGTGCAGTGGGTTTTAGATCATGATCTCCCTCAGCAGCAGCAGCAGTAGCAGTGTTGTCTAGGACTTGTTAGAAATGCAGCTTCCCTCTCCCCATCCCAGACCCAGTGGATCAGAAACTCTGGCGAGGGTGGGGCCCAGCAGTCCACGACTACCAAAGTGCCCAATTGATTCCAATGCACAAGGGAGTCCAAAGCCACTGTGGAGGTGCAAAATGTCATGGTGCTTTTCTCCCGATTCCATCAGACCAGGGACTGAGTTGTTCCTCACTTGATGTTTGCACTTCTTGTTCAGGACATAGTAGATATTGAATTAATCATTTGGTAGACGAATGAATGAGCTCATTTCACTTTGTAAAACATCTTTGAAAAGGTATTGTTTCAGTGTTACAGATAAATAAAAATATCTGAGGCTTTGGAAAGACTTCTAGTGAAGATTGCTAGGCATAGGGATGACAGGTGGCGTGAATTTGCAAGTTTACCCTTTGGAGAAAATACCCACAAGGTGAGAGCTCTAGGCAGAAAACATCTTTGTGAAATAGACCCCATTGATTCTTATTGGTGAGAGTTAGGGGAAACTGGCTGAGCTGTATCAATCTGAAATCAACTTGTTTTGTTTCCTCCTTGATTTAAGCATCTATTGAGAATACTGGACCGAGTCTTTCCAGTCTTTTTTTTTTTTTTTTTTTTAGGTTTTTTGAGACAGGGTCTCGCTTTGTGGTTTAGGCTGGCCCTGAGCTCAGCCTTCAACTCACATCACAATCCTCCTGCCTCTGCCTCCCGAGTGCTGGGATTACAGGCGTGAGCCACCATGCCCGGCACTGTGGTATGTGGTACTGGTTGCACCCAGTATTGTTATGTGGTTACTGGGGAATCGAACCTGGGCCCTTGCGCTTGCAAGACAGGCGCCGGAACCACTGAGCTAACTCCCCGGCCCCAAGTCTTTCCAGTCTTAAAAAGCTGCATATCTACCTTTCTACTGTTTGTGCATGTGTCAAAAAAAAAAATCTATGCATGCACACTTTTATTAAAAATACTTAGAGGACAGTGACATATTAAGAAGAAGAAGAATCCAATAAATACAAAATACTTTCACTTGGAAAATACAGATTTCTTCATGTATTTGCATGTTTTTTAAAATATGGAAATTATAAGAGATTTTTCATGAGGCTGCTTATAGCAACAAAATATTAGATGTATTCTATTTCTCACTGAATTATTTACCTAAAGCAATTTAGTGCTATTAGGAACTCTGTGCATGCAATTTATGTGAGAGTAAAATATCCGATGAGAAAAAATTATTTCCACCTTTTTAACCACATTTCTGAATGATTTTTTATACAGTGAAAATTTCATTGTGTTTGTTTTATAGAAGTTATTTTATTTCATTTCTCCCCCACTCCTACTTTTTTAAAATTGCCATGTTTAAGAGGGAAAAAAAACCACAAAAGAAACAAAAACAAAACAAAAGAGGAAAAAACCAACAGCTGTAGTTGACAGCTGGTTTGGAATTGTGGCTCTGCAGAACTAAGGAATTTGCACAATTAACAGCTATACATAGATCCAGTTCCAGGGTGGTACGGTCTGAAGGTGCACTGTCAGCCTGGTCCCTGTGACAGACAGATTCAAATAGTGTTTACATTGTTTACCAGTATTTCTTCTTTAGTATTTACTGGGGAGATTAGTGTTTGGGTGAAGGGAAATGAGTGTGTCACAGGACACTCATTGGTCTTCCCTGCTGATGTGACTGGTGTGGCACATTCACTGTGACTTGGATAGGCAGGTTGGCTGTCTCAGCACAACTTGTTATTCCCAATTTGAACATATTCTCCCTCCAATATTTCAAAAATGCCTGAATTCTAGGCCTGACAGGTAGTTAAGGTTTTTGTCATGACACACCATGTCACATAGCTCCACTGTGGAAGAGGCCTGTTGTATGTCTTAAAATACTAATTCCCTGTGTTTCACCAAAGAAACAGAACTGACAGTCTCTGAATGACTTAATAAATGTAATGAAATTCCAAATGCATCATAGTTTCCTGAGTTGACTCTTGAAACTGACAGAGGACAACAATGAAATAACTAGTGAAATCTGCTAATATCTGGGATTTAGATCCTGGCAATGTGCCAGCTTCATAGTTTTGAAAATTTCTCTCACACATAAAGGAAATCTCTAGTGACACTTGTCCTCCTTTCTCCAAGCTCCAGCAGGATGTGTAAGGATTTGACTGACCATTGTGATCATGAACTTGTCTTTGGTGGATCAAGACTGTCCAAAATGAGCACAGCTTTGCGAATCAGGGGCTATAGTTGAATTCAGAGAACGTCTACATGCATGCCTGCCACTTTAAAATTGTGTGGTCTGTAGTCAATTCATTTATCTGACTATCAGATTTTTCATCTGCATGATGAAAATATTGTTTTTCTTGGGCAGATAATGAGACTACTTAAAGCAAAGTTAAAATAGAACAGTGCCTCTAAAAGGACTGTGATTGCTGTGCTCTGGAAATGTAGAAAAGGTATCAAAAAACATCCAGCCATGCCCTGCATGACTAATGACAGTAGACATTGGTTCTGCCTGGTCTCTGGTCTTCAATAAGGGGAACTACATTCTATTATCAGAGATGGAAAGAACTTTTCCCTAAAACTGTGGCCAAATACATGCTTTATCCTCCTCTGGTGGAAAGTTCCAGTATTGTAGCCTTTTCTTGTCCTGTGTGTAGTTAGGAGGCAACTCTGGACAGTTTCTTAGGTATTTTTGGTAGTAGCTCTGCTGCAAAAACCTGCCTGGAAGGAAGAGCCATCCATTGTTCTTTCTTGCAGGGTGCTTCAGAGCTTTGAATGGCCTTACAACAACACTGTTCTGTTGAAGGCCTCATTTTCTGAGAATACTCTAATGCATTCACCTTTTTCCTCCAGGGTTGACTTTGTTAGTCTGTCCTTTTTCTGATTTATTTCAGCATACTGAGCATAAAGCCTGTAAATGCAGGAACAAAAATCCTAGTTTAGCAGAACTGTGGCTAAAGCAATGTCCCCAGGAAAGAAGCATAGACATGCATTCTCCCTTGCAGGGACAGTCCATTCAACATTTAGCTTTGTCGTCTTCCATTGTGTTTTCTTTGTACTGGCAAACTAGCAAGACTGCTCATGACAGGGCCTTTCAAGCTTTCTTTTTCCTGTTTGAGTTTGATCTTCCTCAGATGTATATTAGTGTGTAGGAGTGCTCACTAGATAATAAATGAATGAATGAATACCTTGTTTTGATAAGGTAAAAGTGAGAAGGTTTTTCATAGAGGACACATTCCAGAAGTGATAATACAGAGAAACATGACATTCCCACTTTCACTTCACCCAGAACACAATCTTGTGTGAGAACCTGCTCTGGAGCAGGGATGGGCACCTGAGGACTACCTGTGGCAGTAACCTTCAAAGGAAGTGGTACAAGCATGCTGTAGTGGGCATGCAGCACCCTCTTTGTGTGCCCACAAGTCAAGTGCATGAGTTGTTTCTTCAACAGAGTTATTTAATTGCGTGTTGGCACATTGGAGTAAACAAGTGGCTTTGAGGTTATGGTTTGGGCTCTTGCCTCTAAAGTGTTCGCTATCACTGTATCAAGAATGACTACTCTGGGGCCGGTGAGTTAGCTCAGTGGCTCTAGGGCCTGTCTTGCAAGCACAAGGACCCGGGTTTGATCCCTGGTAACCGCATACCATACTGGGTGTGGAGACTCACGCCCAGCAGCAACCAGTACCACATACCACAGTGCCGGGCGTGGTGGCTCACGCCTGTAATCCCAGCACTCGGGAGGCAGAGGCAGAAGAATTGCTATGATGTGAGTTTGAGGCTGAGCTAAGGGCCAGCCTGAACCACAAAGCAAGACCCTGTCTCAAAAAACTTAAAAAAAAAAAAAAAGAATGACTACTCTGTTTTATTAGGTAATGAGAGCCTACTTAATGTTCATTATTATTTCTACATGCCAACTTGTAATAAGGTGCTATATATACAAGGTCTTTTTCTTTCCCAACAGTACTTGAAGCTATTATTCTTTGAGATATTTATATAGAAGAGGAGATGGGGGCTCAGAGGAGTTAACTTACTATAGTATACATGTAAGAAAGGGAAGCACAGGAGAGAATATTTTGGTTACACAGATGTACAGTTCGGTGCTGTCGCTCAGCAACCCTTTAACACAACTGACAGTTCCTTATTCTCTCACACAGCTCTCATCAATCTTTACATATAATTTCCCCCCTGGAGACTCTGGGATTGGCCTCACATTGCTTTTTTGATCTGACTCTGAGCAGTCATTATTTCTTGATTAGGGTTGGCATAAAAGATAAATCCTATTTCCTGAATAAATGTTTGTTAAAAGGAAGTAGGAAAAAATCCCCAGGCTAGCACACTAAGGAAAAGCTACACAGAAGGAGCAGCCTTTTTAGCTCAGCTTGGAAACAATGATGGAAGGTCTGGCTAAGCAGAGTTAATTAAGATAGTAGCTTAATTACTGTGCTTTTACAATAGGGCAGCTACTGAGAGTCCCTAATCCATTCAAAGCCCGTATGGCATTTTTAAGGCATGCATGCTACTAACATGCCCACTTTACAGATGAAAAGCTGAGGCATAGAGAAGTTAAGCATCTTGTCCACCATCACACAGTCCGTTCGGGGTGAAGGCTATATTCTAATTAAGATAACAATTCAGAGCCTGCCATTTTAACTGATTTATCACATTGTGCTTAAAGGGCAGAGGTGTCTGTCTACTGATATATCCCATGTGTGTATTAGGTGCTCACTAGATAATGCATCAATGAATGAATGAATGAATATCTTCTTGCTTTGGTAAAGTAAAAGAGAGAAGGTTTTTCACAGAGGAGAAATTGCAGAAGTGATGATACAATAGTACCAAACATATGATAGTGGATGGGTGGACCTCTGTAGGGTGAGAGTTGAATGCACATTTGGGAATATGGATTGGGTTAGCATAAGGAGTCCAGACTTTCTTTTGCTAATTTTTCATTAGCATATATGATCATTCTGCCCATGTTTGTATCTGCATAAACTATGGATGCTGTGTTTTGTGGTCCCACATGAAGATTAATGTAATTACTTACTGGTGGCTTGTAGTCCAGCAAAATGAGCTCTCTCTAAATTCTTCTTATGAGTCCTTTGAGTTAACAAACTTGATATGTTTGCAGAGCTGGAAAGGGCTGGGATTTTTTCTGAAAGAAGTCAGCATCAGGAGGAAAATGGTATCATGTCTTGGAAAAGAGAAGATAAATACCTGATTCTAGCAAGATGCTGGTTATTGACAACTATTTTTTTCATTTTTCAAAGAACTAATTATCAAACAGAAAATGAGGTCACTGTAATGACATACTGGGAATTTTCTGAGCAACTCCTATTTCATATAAGTAGAAGGTATATCAGGACATTATATTATCACACAGAATGCCATACCAGGAACTGGGGAGAGATAATTAATCATCAAACAATCTTCACTGAGAATTGAGCTGTAGAAAAATATAGGAGTAGATCAAACTCCCTCTGTAATACTTTTCCCCACCATTCATAATATGTATTTGTTTTTGAGACATGGCTATTTTGTGAAATCCTCTGTGTCATAAAATGGAATTAATCCAAGTAGTATTTGGACTGTTGCTGCTGATAGGGTCAAGAGAAATGATTCCTGGACTACCAATGGGCTGAGAGTGTGAAAGTGAAAATCTATTAAAAAGCACAGGAGTTGCCCATGAAGTTAGGTAGCTTTGTGGATGCACAGATGCCTCTGATTTCTGGAGGGATTTGCAGTAAATCAACCTTTCTGAAGATATTTAGCTTCTTTAACTCAATGACATTTTCACTCACAACACTTTTTTCCTCCTCATCTCAGACAGAGGAAACAGCTATCAGTTCTGAACAAAACTGAGATTGAACTTTTGCTTTATTGTATTCTCCTAGCTATCAACTCTTATCAGACTGATAAAACTGGGAAGAAAACCTAGCAGCTTGACCAAAAAAAAAAATGATCATTTTGTTAATGAAGGGGTCTGTGGCTGGTGGTTAAATATACACTGGGGCCTCATTTGAAGAATTAACCAGGATGAGGAAGAGTTGCTTTTCATGAGAGCTTCTCTCAGGACTACCTGTATATAAATACATTAGAAATGAGTGCTGGGGGCATATTTTGGACAGAATTTGGTATTCACCTTGGGGAAGAGAGGAATAACACGACAGCAGTTAGACTTTATTCAGTCATTCTTTTTGTATAAGTTATCTCATTGGAATCCTCCTAGCAGTTCACAGCAAGGAAATATTGCTATCTTCACTTTGTAGATGGGGAAATTGAGGCTAAAATGGATTAGATTTCTAGCTTTAGGGCCAGGAAAGAGAATGTGGAGTAAGATTGTAAGCCTAGATCTATATTACTGAAAAGGCTGTTAAAAACAGTGATTTATAAAGACCTGTTTGTCTCTCGGTAATGTTTCCTTGTCCATGCAGGACTGAATCTTCCTTCTCAGGGAATCTCATGGATACCCAAAAATCCCATGGTACCCCAACATACCCACTAACATCTGGCTTAAAAAGCAACACTGTCCACTTGGTTGTTGAAGCATGACATCAACATCAGCATCAACATCAACAACTTTTTGCTTTCATAGAAGTATTTCTTATCGACAGTCACATTATATGTTTAAGAACAGAATTATTTGGGGTTTAGTTGTTTGGATTTTTTTTTTACTATTTATTCATTATAGTCTTGCTGTTTGTAAAATTTAAAAGGCATTTCTCTGGATGGCTAACATAGGGGACAGAGTTGGGGGAGAGAATTAACAGACATAGATTCTAATAGCAGCTTTTCCTTCCACTAGGTGTGACTATCTCTTAGAAAGGTATACAAGCTCAATAAACCTCAGTTTCCTCACTAATAAAATGGAACTTGATGAATTATTACTCAGTGAATATTTTAAAATTGATTTTATTGGTACATTTTATATACACATCATGATCACAATAGACCCTGAGAGTTTGTTCCATTACATGACACAACTTAATCCTCATTTTCCCATTCCCCTACCCACACTATAACTCCCTCTCCCCTATGTACATAAACTTTGCTTCTCTTTCATTACCAACAAATGTTTTCTTTCTGAGTGAATATTTTTGTCAGAGTCCTTGAGTTAATGTCTATAGTAACTGGCCATTGGAGTTGTTAAAAATATTCATGTACCAACTTGCTACAGGGAACATGAACACTTTTCTTGCAAATATGTACGAATAAAAGAAAATAAATGACCACAAAAGTGCATTGTGTTAAGTTGGCTTTTAGCTGAGTTATTTGCTCACTGTGTTAGTGATTATAACTGATTTGTATAGTTGAGGTGGGACA
Source organism: Petromus typicus (assembly GCA_004026965.1). Classification (NCBI taxonomy): domain Eukaryota; kingdom Metazoa; phylum Chordata; class Mammalia; order Rodentia; family Petromuridae; genus Petromus; species Petromus typicus. The sequence continues at coordinate 89,545 of PVIR01000171.1, forward strand.
TTATAACATTTCTTTCCCAGCTTTAGCCCAATAAAATTGTTCTTAGTCTACTGCAAAACAACAACAACAACAACAACAACAACAACAACAACAACAACAACAAAATGGTGCCAAGATAAGAATAAAAATAGGACGTAGTTTCCAACGTAAGGAAACTCTTAGTTCAAGAGATAGGGAAAGCAGACAAGTATGCAAATGCAAAATCAATCTAGTTTCAGCAGGACAAAGACACTACTTATCTGATAGGTTTGTTAGGAAGGTGAAATGCTGCAGTGAATGAACAATTAAACAGGTGCCTCATACATAGTAAATACCGAATTGAGATTTAGCTACAATAATAGTAACTAGTAAATATTCAAAGTGTAGATTTACACCAGTGTTAAAATGGTTACTTTAAAGAAAAAGTTTCATTCACTCTGACACTTGTGATGTCAGGGAAGGCATCAGAAAAAAAAGGAGTATTGAGCTGGCTTCAAAACATGAAAGAACCTTCCATGTTGTCCAGGCTTGGCTCCCTGGTAGCTCATTGAATAAATAAGCTTAAAGGCAATATGTGGAAAACTGGAGCACAAGCTAGAGATAGCGGGAATGCTGACGAGTTGGACTAAGAGGGGAAGGTAATGTAGTATCATTTCCAGGAAACCTCAGAAGTTACAAAACCCCAAAATACTCACCAAAGTCTGCTTAAAAGGAATACTGTCTACTTGGATGTTGATGTGTAACACTAGAAGTATCTCTTATCAACAGGAGCAGAATGTTTAGGAACAGAATTATTTGGGGTTTGATTGTAAAGAGGCAGAAGTACAATGGAACGGACACTGACCTCTGTTCAAATCCTGTGTCAAGCACTGTTCTAAGAACTCTATATAAACTATCCAGTTTAATTCTCTCAATACATACTTAAATACATACAGACATTATCCTTAGCATGCAAAGAAGGACATTAGAGAAGCTGAGGGAGTACATGGCTGTCACAATGAGATTGTGAAATGACTGACAGAAGGATGCCAGCAAGCCCAGCTGGAGGACATAGTGTCTTAAATGACAAAGGATAGGAAAGCAGACAAAAGTGATGTAATTACACAACATGAAACCAACATGCTCTAAAGAGAGCCCCAGCTTCCTGCATCTCCTGATTACCATGGGGGGTGTGTGCAGCTGGGGGTGATGCCACACTGGTGAAGGAAGGATTTGCCACGTCCAAGACACTCTTCCTCTTTGCTACTGCTCTCCAGAGTGTTTTATGGCACTGCTGGCACTGCTTTTTCCATCTCTGTTCTGGATGTTCTGACCATCTGCTTGCTGGCTGGCCTGCCTAGCAGTTGCAAGTAATGAATTCAAAGAAACTCCAGCACATTTCTCATAGTGAATTGTGATACCAGATGATGAGCATATCCTTTCTCTGGAGGCTTTCTTGTGATGGTTGGCTTTAGGTCTATCTAAAGTCCCTTGCTACAGAGGCACTCAATCAGTCACTTGCTAAAGGGAACAGGGGAAGGGGACACAACTAGAACCTCTACAGTTACGTTCTAGTCTCCTGTGAGCCCAACAGCACAGGTGAATTAATTAATAAAAAGACAAAAAAAGGACTTAGAGAAGAAGCTGAGCTTGGGCCTGATCCATGATACTCTGCATAGTCAAAACAACCCTACTTGCCACATTTTTATTTGTACATCTTCAGTAATGAAAGACTCTGAGGGCAGGGCAGGTGCCGCCAATAATCCTTGAGTAATTATGAAGATCCCAGAGTAGTTCTGCTCTGGAGTATTACAGCATGTGGGACTGCTAGAGTCCTTTTTGTTACAGAGGTGAAGATAAGAGTCAAGTCCTTGGGTCTGGATATGTCATAGCTAGTCAGAAGGCAGAAAAGCTTGGCCCAGCCATAGTCCCAATTGTGCAATAGGATTGTTCCTGATAACTTGCCCAGAACTCATGGAAAATTGAGAACTCAAATATGGTCTGTGTCCTCCAGATAAACACACATGTGCAGTTAAAGTGTTGGTCCTGCATACAGTTTTTAATTTAGTTAAGGAAGAGAGAGAGAGAGGGAGGTAGGGAGGGAGAGTGAGAGAGAATGCTTTCCAAAGCAACACAGGTTAGATATTGTTTAGGAAAAGTTACTGGTTGAATGATGCTAGCAGAAACTGTGATGAAATGGATGAGAGAAGAGAAATCCCAGGGTTGGAATGACTGTGAAAGAGGAAGACATTCCACATATGCAAGTGATTTGTTCAGGAAGTTTAATATGTCTCCTGGTACACCTTCTGGCCTTCTTGAGTTCCAGGAGAGATTTTCCAGCTGAATACCTCCACCACTTTTCATTTTTATCTGAACTGCCCACTCTCATACTGCAAAACAAATGAGAGACAAACTTGAAACCAATTTTTATTTCATTTATTAAAAACACCATTCACTTAGTTTTAGTTTCTTGTGCTGGTATCATAGAGTATAACAATTGCCAAACTTAGGATTCTGTTATGTCAATGGTCAGAAGGAACTCCCATGTAAGTGATCATTTCTCGAACATAAAATAATTATGAGAAAACACACAGGGTTGGATAATGAGGGGGAAAAAAGGCAGTGGATGTTGAGATTAGGTGACTAAGGAATTTTCAAGAGGATGTGACTTTAGGCCTTATCAGCAGCGCCACTCCAAGTCTCTGGATCAGCGTGGTAGAGGGAAGCTGAACAGCTGCCCTTCTTCACCCAATGGCTGAGGGGTCAGTACCTGGGAGGGATATGCACCAGCTATTCGTTCGTGGTGACCACACTGTTTGTTAGTGAAAAGGGGTGATGGGTAATTATTTGACCTGAAGCTGGGGAGACACCTAGAAGGAAGAGATTTAATTCATGCTCTGGTCACCTCAGTAGCAGAGAGCATAGCACATTTTGCTTTTATCTCTTTGACCTTTACCTCTTTGTTTGCATAATTTTAACCACTCTTGAAGATTCCAAAAGGTGCTCATGTTGGAAACTCCCTCCTGTGGGCAGATGTGTAGTTTCCACATTCATCCTGGAATGGGTTCCATATATCACAATGATTCTTTGATACAAAGAGTCTTTCTTATCAGAAGGGCTAAAATACTCTGTATCCTTTCCTAGGGCCTGTGAGGTTGTGAACAATGGTGTTGTCTTCTTTACATGTTTAGTCTTCAGTAGAGTAAATTTACTGTCTAAAATGTTTTCAGTAAACGTTGCTGAATGAATAAATGTTGAAACATAAATGCATCATTGCTTTCATCTCAACTCAGAGAAGTGAAATGAAGCCCCATGAGACTGGGGATTTAGCTCAGTGGGGCTGCCATCTGCCTTGTATACACTAGGTTGTGAGTTTGATCCCCATTACTGCAAACAAAACAAAAAAGTCAGCTCAGTGATTCCTGGGCAAGTTTACCTAACTTGTCTTTGCTTCAGTCTACATATTTGTATGGTACAGATCTTTCAGACCAGTTCATATGCATTGTGAATTGAGGTGTTCTCTGAGGTTCTGAGTGTTGGGACAAAAACAATTTTCACTGTCTGCTTACCTTACCCAGCAATTATTGGGCAAAATGAAGGAGTTTCAGCTAAAAGTGATACTGTTTACTGGGGACCTTATCAAGCAGTCCTTGGTTTGGACTGATGTCAGGAGCCACTGCAGCGGGGTGGAACTCAGTCTAGGTTTTTGTTTAAAGATGACATGTTGACATACAGGTTTAATAATCATAATGCTCCTTCCCCACCTCCTGTCGTGGCAGTACACTATTTCTCATCACTCTGAGTAGCTTTGACAATGGAATATAAAAGAAAAAAGAAACAACAATGGAAAAGGAGAAAGGATACCAAGATGCATAAGTAAAGTGATTTTTCTGGATTATGCCCCCATGGATTCATTTATAATCACAAATTTCTGTGTAATGAGGATATTTGCAGAAAGTGAATATTTATAATAATCTACTTAATCAGTTATATTGCAAAATGGCATTTTTAGGGTGATTTTAAAATTGTTCAAGTATCTCATCCCTCTCCCTGCTACCCAGTAACACTTGCTTAATATCTATGTTTAACAAACAGAAGTCTCCAGAAAAGTTGACTGGTTATGTCAAAACCCAAATTGAAGGATTAACTTCTTGAATGGCCATAGTCCGTACTTTGGCACAGAAAGGTGGACAAGTGATATTATGTTACAGAATCCATACTATAGTCCAGAGAGGGGCAAACAGCTCAGACTTGTGTGTCTAGGCTGGTAGCATTTAGTGTCTGGAGGGCTTCAGGCAGCACACTCAGAGCCTTTTCAGTCTCAAACCCACCTGTTCTTCACTGTCACGTTATCTGGGTAGGGTTCTAGAGCTCTCACACTCCCTCATCTTTTTTTTTTCTTTTAAGGTTTTGTGAGACAGGGTCTTGCTTTGTGGTTCAGGCTGGTCCTGAGCTCAGCTTCAAACTCACATCACAGCAATCCTCCTGCCTCTGCCTCCTGAGTGCTGGGATTACGGAGTGAGCCACCACGCCCGGCACTGTGGTATGTGGTACTGGTTGCTGCTGGGCATGAGTCTCCACACCCAGTATTGTATGTGGTTACCAGGGATCAAACCCAGGCCCTTGCACTTGCAAGACAGGCGCCAGAACCACTGAGCTATATCCCTGGTCCCCACACTCTCCCATCTTTAAACTGGGGATTGTAATTCAGCATGGACCTGCCTTAAATGATAAATGAAGAAAGTCTCATGGATTAGAAATCACAACATTCAGCTTACACTTATTATTCTCCAAGAGAATCTCCCAGTAACTTTCTATAATTTTTTTGTTAGTGATCTTTGCCTACATAGCAAATTAACACAGCCTTAGATGCTTAAATGAAAGACTTTTATTACTAGAAGTTTCTAGAGGTCAAGTTGGGCCAGAGTTAGTAGAGTTCTTAGTTTAAAGACCTTATGAGGCTTCTATCAATTCTATAAGCCGAGCCAGCATTGTGATGTCATTTGAGACCTGGGATCATCAGCTGGGCATATGTAGTTTTGGGCAGGATTCAGTTCCTTGTGGTTGTAAGACTAAGAATCTTGGCTTATAGAAACTGCCTAGTTTCCTGACAAGTGGCCCTTGCACTTTACAATATATCAGCTTGTTTCTTTAAAGTTTCCAGTAAGGAAAATAGAGAAATCTATCTATAATTCTTAACATCTTCACAGAAGGAGTATTCCATTAGCTTTGCTGTATTCTGTTGCTGAGAACCAAGTTATAGGTGCTGCCCATTCTCAAGGGAGAGAATTCCACAAGGTCATGAATACATATGTGACAGAGTCATAGGGGAGTTACTTCAGGTCTATGTACCATGCTGTCAAAGTGCAGCAGCCATGGCACAGGTGACAGACAGACCATCTGTCTGTGTTGGTTGGTGAGTGTGTTAATGAAAGTAATTTCATCTTAAAAAAAAAGAAAACATAAGCTATTTCTACATTGCCCACCAACATAAACCAAGATAATGGAAGTGAGGCTCTTGCTACCCGTGGGTCCAGATTCAGTCTAAGCATTCTCTGAAAGATAGTACATCAACAAAACCTAACGTTTGGTTTGTGCCACAAGTATTATGGACCCTACTTACCATCCTTGAACTATACTACAGCCTTGTAGGCTAGAAACATGGATTTTTCCACTGTGGTTTAAGTTGAGCAGAGGTGAACCAATCTCAGCTCTGTGCCTGAGGTCTTTAATGTAGAGAAGTCTTTAGCAAGGACAGTGACAACTCATGTGGAATTAATCAGAATATTCACATATAATATATATCCTTTATTCTTCAGTGAAAAAACCCCCACAGAAATACATTTAAGAAAAATAGCAATGCAACAGAAAACATGTGTTAGAAAGGGGGAAGGGATGTAAGTTAGGTATCTAGAAAAAACTATTAACACAGCAATTAAGAGCAGTTATATGAATTTGAATCCCCTGGAAAGGAGAACGACATCTGAAAAGACATTTATTTCACTGTCAATATTTGCTTTTCTTTCCTTGTGCTGAGTTTTCTTTCTGTGCCTTCATCATTGCATGAGTGAATTATTAGGAAAGCTATTAGTATCATTATTTGCTGAGTCTTGGACAAAAAAGAACATGCTGTGCCCATTCTTAAGCTCAATTGGAGTCAGAGAAAAGCAAAACAAAATTTAGGTTTGAGGAAAGGTTCTTATGAGATGTGAAAACCACTTCATCTATGCAAAGCTCATTTGTTTTAATAGAGGGCCTTAGAGATAGCCTGTGAGAAACAATGTGTGGTAGGAGCAGTTTAAGCAAGACTTTGCTTTTCTAGTGTGTGAAGGATCGCTAGGGTTTGAGAAACAAGAAAAGAATATTTTACTCACAGAAATAGAGAAAAGACATATACATTCATTTATTTGCCTAGACATAAGTATATATGATATATGTAGATAGATTCTTAGGGGGAGAAACTATGCTTGAATATCTTTTGTGCCCTCAAAGAATATAGTGCTAGATGCATATTGCATAGTAAACATATAATAAAAATTCACATATTGCAGGAATGGAGTTTGGGCAGTAAAATGCCAATAGTTTAGTGGTAGCTAGTTAATCAAAGAATGGACATTAATTGCCTGAAAACTCTCAAATCAATCTTGTTAAATCTGTGATCTCATTTTAACCCTAGTGACTGACTATAGAGGGTTCTATAGATGATTCTATAATAGGATTCTGTCTTATTAACATTATTTTTTTTAAAGTTGTAGACCTATTTCACCTTCAAAGCAGTGATTTTTAAGGAGTGTTCCTACCTTCTAATTATGAACTAATAAGGAGTATTATTTTAAGTGTTTATACATCACATGGAAATGTATTGTAGTATGATACTGAGATAATTTCAGTAAAAGATTTGAAGTAAGGTATAGTCTTTTGAGCTAAAGAGACTACAGCAATGATTAGTAGTTTCTTAGGACTGCTAAAATAAAATGAAGCAGGGGGCTTAAATCCACATACATTTATTATGTCATAGTTGTGGAAGACCAAAATCAAGGTATTGGCAAGGTCAAGCTGTCCTGAAGGCTGCAGCGGAGGTCGCCTTCATGTCTCTGTGGTTCTGAGAATCATTTTTTTCTTTTAAGGTTTTTTTGAGACAGGATCTCGCTTTGTGGTTCAGGCTGTCCCTGAGCTCAGCCTCAAACTCACATCACAGCAATCCTCCTGCCTCTGCCTCCTGAGTGCTGGGATGACAGGCGTGAGCCACCACGCCCGGCACTGTGGTATGTGGTACTGGTTGCTACTGGGGTGAGTCTCCATGCCCAGTATTGTTATGTGGTTACCAGGGATTGAACCCAGGTCATTGCACTTGCAAGACAGGCGCTGGAACCACTGAGCTATATCCCCAGCCCCCGGTTCTGAGAATCCTTAACAGGCTTTGACTTGCAGATTCATTCCTCCATTCTCTGCCCCATTCTCACCAGTTGGCCCACTGTGTGCAGCTGCACTGCTGGCACACGCTGTCCAACACCACTTCTAACCCTCAACATGTTTTTCTTCCCCCCACGTCAACCCAGTTCTCCGATGCCACTGGAGTATCCTCTAATTTAATTCATTGTGACACTGACTTTCTAGAGTTAGCAACACATCTCAAAGGATGAGATTCTAGTCACTTTGATGCCAATCATGGTTCAAGCCACCCATGCCTTTGATTTGTGACCAGCTATAAATCATAGTCCCACAACCGTCTGCTCAGGTCTTGTAACTTGCTAGAATGGCTTACATGATTCTGGGAAGTGTTTTAGTGACATTTACAAGATTATTCTAAGGGGTATAACTTAGAAAAACCTAACTGGAGGGATACAAAATGTAGAGTAAAGGAAGGTGGGATTTCTTCCATCTCTAGGACTTTCATGCCTGCTCCCTGCATATACCAGTGCTCCATAGTCTGGACATTCTCCAACTGGCTTTTAAAGAGGTTCCCCAACATAGGTACTAGTGATTACATCACTGCCCATTGGTGATTAACTCTTTCTATCTATAGTGCCTTTCTTCTCCCCAGAGCTCTGCACTTAAAATTCAAATCACAGGCTTGGTTTCTCTTGTCAGTTATTTCCTACCTGGGAGCTACCTGGGGGCAAGCAAAAGTCACATTATTAGCATGAATTCAGCTCTGAGTAAAAGGAGCTTATTATAAATAAGGTGTTCTTATACTTACCACTCAGGAAATGATGAAGAGTTTAGAAGCTGCTGTGATAGGAATGAGGAACAAAAATACCCAAATAGATATTTCTTATATCACAATGTCATAGATTGTCTCTGTGTCCAAATTTCTTTTTATTAAAGATACCTATGCTAATTGAGGCCCACCTTATTTTATTGTGACCTTATTTTAACTCAGTTAAATTTCCAAAGAACCTATTTCCTAGCTCAGTCACACATTTAGGAACTTGTTCATAGGAGCTCAACATCTTTGGGAGAGAGACAAGTCAACCCACCAGAGTTACTGACTGACTTCCCCTCTCCTGAGCCAGTCTGTGATTTTCTCCAAGGGAACCTTTGAAGCATGTCAAAGCTTTCAGAGCTCACCCTCAGCCTGGCCTGCTGGGTGTAATATGGTTCACTTCTATGACTTATCCTTTGGGGAGGGTTCAGAAAGCGCTGGTACACCTAACCATGCTGGAAGCCTAAAGAGAATGTGTGTAGCACACATTATCTTGTGAGACCAGGAAGAAGGAGCTGTTATACTGAGGAGGTGGTCATGGGAGAAGCTCGTCATCTGAAGGGAGAAACAGATGGAGCAAAAGCACAGAGCTGAGAGATGATGGGATGCACTGAGTGGTTGATGAGGGGTCCTGAGCTTAAGGTATATTTAGAGGGAAAGGGATAAGGGTTGTGGTTGCATAGATGTTATCCCATTAACCTTCAGTGTCTGATCATGAGGAAAAGAAACTGCATGGGTTTTTCTGGCCTATTTTTATTAAGTAACAGGATATCTTCCAGTGTGTGGGGGCTGCATATATCTGGGTGCCCATATGTGTGTGTTCAAGGGATATGTATCTTTGCAGATTTAGCAACAATACCATTTACTGCCACTACTGTGTGATAGGCTTCAGCATCCAGGTATTAATTTTCTTTACATTTATTTATTTATTTATTCATTCGTTTATTTTGAGATATGTATAGTTGAGGCTGGCCCTGAACTCTCACTATGTATCCCTGACTCACAGCAATCCTCCTGCCTCTGCCTCCAGAATGCTGGGATTACAGGCCTGAGCCACCAGACCCAGCACTGTGGTATGTGGTTCTGATTGCTGGTGGGTGTGGGTCACCACACGGCATTGTTGTATGTGGTTACCGGGGATCGAACCCGGGCCCCTGAGCTTGCAAGGCAGGTGCCGGAACCACTGAGCTAAATCCCCAGCTCTAAGGTATTAATTTTCTTAAGGCTGTGCTTGGGGTTGTGTTATAATCTTCATTTTGCTGCCATGTAAACTGAGGTTCCAAACAATAAAAAAAAAAAAAAAAAAAACCCTGAGCTCTGATGGTCCAGGGCATGCGCTAGTAACTTCCCTGGTCAGGACTCTGGTTTTCTTCTGAGGGAAATTGGCACTGGAGTGCTGAGGGATGAGCTGTGATTCGGATCCCGTGGGTTCACCCTGTTCTCATGGGTCTCAGGCCTTGGCTCAAGGGACCTTCTGAATCTGACAACTGGGTGGAAATACTTCCTGAAGCAAAAATTCACACAGAAACCTGCTGTTTCACCATTCCAGTTGATAAAAATTATCTATGTGGGGCATAGCAGCTGAATGAATAAATGTGAGCATTTGAGAGTAAAAATATACTTTGAAAAGCTTTGGGTTATTTTTTTTAAGTAAAAGAATATACAATTAAGCCAAATGGGAAACCAATAACCAGGCAAACACTAGAAATAAAATTAACTACAAGCTCATTGTATTTCCTACTAGAGTAAAAAAAATAGAAAAAAACTTGTGAAGAATATATTTTGAAACAAGTAACAAAGTAAGGGAAAGACATTGTGTCACAGAGAGGGGGAACATTTGAAAGGAGAGTGGAGATGTGAGTGGGGCACATAAGGTTGCTGTTTGGAATCTGGCAAATGTCCTCTGCTTTGGGAAATGTTAGAAGTTTATCTCTTACTATTAGAGCCAGGGAGTACCATGGGAAAATTGGAGTCAGATCACCAGCTCTTCGCTGAGGGCCCATTTATAGAGGGCTCCCGGGAGCCCCTTTGTTGTTAATGCTTTGCTTCTCCCAGACTCTGGGGATTTGTAAATGCTTTGCACCACTTACAGGAGGCCATGGTTGCCAATCTGGCTAAAGGCCTCTAGAGGTGACACCGAAAGCAACGTGATTGGGGAATCCAAGCTCTAATGCACTGAGTGTGGTCTCTGGAGCAAAACCACCACTTGAAAGCTGCTGTGAGACAGCTCTGGGGAGCAGTGGTGGGAAGATTTATTCCTACTCTTTGAGGGATCGATGTCTAAGCTGTTTAGAAGCTCCTCATACCTCCAAGGGATTCTCAACACCTCCCCCCATACAATTTAAATGTCATCGCCAACTGAACTATCCCCTGGCAAGGGTCCTCTGAGGAGTCAGGAAGGCCACATAGGCCACAGTGCAGGGGCAGGACTAGAATCCATGGTGTGAGGGGCATCACCTGCTGAGACACATACCTGGTGGGTTGTTCAAGGTTCAGAGAGAGAGAGAGAGAGAAGACATCCTGGGAGTCCAATGGTCAGAACTGGGGAGGTGAAGAACTGGAGCCTGTTTTGATGTCCCCTGGTTTGATGTCAGAATGGATTCCTGATGGTGGAGAGCAGCCTGCGGGCCGCAATTGCACGTGCACAAAGAGTGGTTTGGATAGAACCTGAAATGTGTGATTCTTGAGATTTTGCCAAGGAAAAAGTCAAGTTTCCTTTGTGTTTGCCCTAATAGCCCCTAATGCTTTCTTTTTTTAAATTTTTATTGTGAAATAATATATTTTATATACATATCACGATCATACACAACATTGACAATTTGTATCAGTATATTACATGACTTGATACTCATTTTTCCCATTTCTCTACTCACTCTACAACACCCACACCCTATATACATAAGCTTTGTTTCCTTTTTAAAATTACCACCACAGGGCCGGGGAGTTAGCTCAGTGGTTCCAGCGCCTGTCTTGCAAGCGCAAGGGCCCGGGTTCGATTCCCCGGTAACCACATAACAATACTGGGTGTGGAGACTCACACCCAGCAGCAACCAGTACCACATACCACAGTGCCGGGCGTGGTGGCTCACGCCTGTAATCCCAGCACTCGGGAGGAAGAGGCAGGATTGTGATGTGAGTTTGAGGCTGAGCTCAGGGCCAGCCTGAACCACAAAAGCGAGACCCTGTCTCAAAAAACCTAAAAAAAAAAAAAAAAAATTACCACTACAATTTTTTCTTTTCCCTCATTACTTACCCCTCTCCACATTTTCCTTTGAATATTTCCTATTTTACAATATCTAACATACATTCTAGAAATCATTTCCATTTTCAGTTTGTCACATCAGAGAAAAGATACGGTGTTTACACATCTGCAACCTCTTTGTTTCACCTATGAGTATGTCCTGAAGGTAGGTTATTTGAATATGAATAACTCAAACTTGTCCTTCTATATGGCAGAGTAACACTCCATTTTGTACAAAAAACATATTTTCTTTATCCAGTCTCCAGTTGATGGACAATTTGGTTGTTTCCAAGATTAAGCTATCATAAACTGAGTTGCTATAAACATGGGTACACATATATTGCTGTGATATGAATCTTTTAATTCTTTTGTATAGATAGCTATCAGAGGAATAGTAGGGTTGGAGTGAAGATTTATACAACCACTGTGGAGATCATTGTGGAGATTGCTCAAAAAGCTAGAATTAGAGGTCCCATTTGACCCTGCTATTCCTCTGCTAAGTATATACACAAAAGAATTAAAAGATTCATAATCATTCATGGTTTCTTCCTTGCAGATCTCTGGTTTCTTTTTTCAAAGTGGAAATATTTTCTCCTGAACACTCAGATCTGACTTTACACATGTATATAGTAGGTCTGTGTACATGTTTTGTAAATGAGCAGCAGAACAAGTCAGCAGATGATCTGTTGTGACTTTTCAGAAGAAGTCCAAATTGTTTCATAAATGAGGATTCAGAGTAGTATAATGGTAATGAAAAACACGAGAAAGAAACCAATCCACACCTGACTTAGTAATGAGAAGTAACAGGTCCAATTTAGATCAGTGGCTCAAATGTTCACATACACACACATCATCTGGGATCTTGTTAAACAGCAGAGTTGATTTACTAGGGAAACAGTCAGATTGGAAAATCTGCATTTCTATTAAGATAGCAGGGAGGCTGATGTTGCTGGTTGGTGGACTGTATGTTGAATTGTTTTGTTTTTGTTTTTTGAGGCAAGGTCTCACTTTGTAGTTCAGGTTGACCCTGAGCTCACCATGTAGCCCAGGTGAGCCTCGAACTCACAACAATCCTCCTGCCCCTGCCTCCTGAGTGCTGGGATTACAGGTGTGGGTGACCACACCCAGTATTGTGGTATGTGATACTGATTGCTGGTGGGCATGAGTCACCATGCCTGGAATCGTTGTACGTGGTTACTAGGGATTGAACCTGGGACCTTGTGCTTGCAAGGCAGGCACCAGAATCACTGAGCTAAATCCCCTGCCCTGTATGTTGAATTGTAAAGCATAAGATTATGTCACAGAAAATGAGTTTCATTGTCTTGTGCCAATTTGTAGAGAAGAAATTAAATTTTTTTCTCCATTAGCTTTCTACAGTTGAAGAAGCTCTTTTCTCTATGTACTCAAGCAACATCTTTCAATTCTAAAATCTTTTACTTATTTCTGCAACTCTTGCTTGCTTATGCCTTCTCCCTGTTTTTCATAGACATCAAGGTCTGATTGGCCCCATCATAAACATGGAGCCCCCAAAAGGGGCCTATGAAATCACTTCATATCAAGATCTCATTAAGATGTGTTGTTGGCTCTTGAGAAAAGATGTCATCTAAGTCACATAGAGAGGAGCAAAATCTGTTATACAAATGCAAGGGCTTCACTAGGTGCTTTTGCCTCAACACACTTTCCCATTCTGATGTTCTAAACTACTGAGACAACGTTGGACCTTTGAAAATTAGCTTCCCACCTCTTTGAACTGAAGGGAGTATCTATGGGTTCAAGGGTAGGAGTATTACAGAGCTGAGAGAGCTGCTTCCTGCTTATCTCTGTACTTCTTCCCCTTGGAGACAGAAAGAGAAGATGGAGTGTCAGCAGCCAGGCAGAAGTGAGCTACCTTCCAGCCAGAACCCGATAATTACTACTTTACAAAAGTGAGCAGTGAGGAGGGGTAGATCCCGACAGCAGGATAAAGGAACCAGTGTATGATTCAGTTCCCTCCCTCTCCTGTGTTTATAAACCTTCTGTAGCTTTATTTTATTGTTTGAAATTTTTATTTTAAGTGTAGAAGCTTCAGTCAAGAACCACAAATTAAGTTGTGTACTGTAGTCTTTTTGGAGCCCGTGTAGACACTAGGCTGTAATTATTGTTGACACCAGTCCTCGAGTTGACATCTTTGCCAGCCTGAAAAAACAAAATATTTATTTTAAGTTAGGTCTCTCCATCAACTTTTAATTATCTTCGTATTATTTGTTCTCATTTTAAAAATTTTCATCCGTTATTAGGTCTAGTTACATTTCCCAGAAATATGGATGAAGTTAATTTTCAAAGGTCCAACATTGTCTCAGTGGTTTAGAACATCAGAATGGGGAAGGATGTTGAGGCAAAAGCACCTAGTGAAAGCCCTTGCATTTGTACAACACATAAAAGGGGCAGAAAGACGCTCTTAAAGTCTCTTGTTGCTTTTGCTGTCTTCTGCTGTCATGAACTGTTGCCCCTCTGCCACACTGTACTGGAATTAGCTGATTATAGAATGAAAATGCTGTGAACTGTAAGCCAAATAAACTTTCACCCTTTTACTTTTGGTGTTGGGGATTTTGTCTCAGCAATGAGAGAAATGTAACTAGAACACAATTCAAGAGTCCATTTCGAATAGTCACATATCCACACTTACAATGGTAGATTTTGACAGATGACAATGTAAAATACAATCTGGAAATTATTTTATGAAATATAGCCGTGGGTCTTTTTCAATGAATAGCTCTTAAACAATAAATAATGCATCTTAAATTTAGATTGTCCTAATTACCTTCTGGCCCTTACTCTCTTAGCTCTCTTAGACCATTATGGAAACTAATTCCAGCTTACTTTTTTGCAGTTTCAATGCATCTGCCCTTTCATGACACTATCCCACCTGATTAAATACCTTCTTTGTGTCGATCCTTATATAACATAAAGACAGATATAATCCTCCTAATGTTCTATAATTTTTAATAAATCCAGGCAGATAGTCATACAGGGAGGTATAGGATTTAGAGAAATTCACTCTAATAACCATGAGAAGAAATACATAGGTCAGTGAGACATAGTATTAATCCCTTATCTTATTGCGTATTTGGCTCAGGATTTAAAATATGGGCTGACATGAGATCTGTCCATTATGTAGTTATTCCTTTTTCTTTAAATAATTCTACTCAAAAACAAAATGCAGGCTATCAAAGCAAAGAAGCCAGGCATGGTGGCTTACACCTGTAATCCCAGGACTCAAGAGGCAAAGGCAGGAGAATTGCTATGAGTTCGAGGTTAGCTGGGCTTCTTAGTGAGCTCAGGGCCAGTCTGAAGTACAAAGTGTGACCCTGTCTCAAAAAACACTTAAAAAACAAAACAAAACAAAACAAAAAAAACCTAAAACAAAACACACAACAACAAAACAGTGAAACTACTATATAGTCTTGTTTGCTTGGATTTGTGGCGTGCCTGCTGTGGGATTTTGCTGGGGCTTGTGACTATTTCAGGAATGACTTGTCTAGAAACCTTGAACTGTGGAACTGAAAAGTATATCTGAATTTGTGGCATCCAGAGATTCTCAAGTTTGAGGTTGCACCAGAGTCTACCAAAAAGGCCTTAAAGCACGGCTTGCTGGGTGTCCCCTCTGAGTTCCTGGTTCCGTGGGCCTTAGGGACCTGTGCATACCTCATAGGCTTCTGGTAGTGCTGGCATTGCTCATCTGTGAACTGAACATTGAGAACCACAGGACTAGTGTAAGGTCTTCCTCTGTACTGATGAAAATAACCAAGACCAGGAGCTGGTCATCCGTGCACATGTATTAATCAAGTCCTAGTACTTCTCTGCTGAGTCTGCATATGGTTTCTTGGTGCAATTAGAATAAAATCTGAAATCTTTGTTACCTGGAAAACCTCACATACCTAGACTCATCCTGCATCACAGACCTCATGGAGTCTTATTGATTTCATTCCATGTGTTCAAAGCGATGTTCATCTTTCAGCATTGACAGTCACTAAGATGATCACAGCACAGCACAAGTGGCAGAGATTTGATTTACAAATCTTCCAGTGCTTTCCATTTCATTAACACTCCAAATACAAATAATATCAGCTCAATGCTAAGCAATTTGCTTACTTCATGCCCTTGTATCATGAGTCCTTCTTGATTTCTCCCTATCATTGTTTCTGGTACAGCATTTGATTCTCATCCTAAGAATAGCTAATATTAATAAGTTAGGCATGTGCTGGCTGCCGTGCCAAACATTTAACAAAAATCATGGTGTTTAATTTTCACTAAAGCTATAGAAAGTGATATCATTCACAACTAAGCCTCAGCAGAGTTGTAACTTTTGGCATGTTGACAGATGACAGGCAGGAATAAGAGTTAGATTCCAGCTTCTGGGGCTAGGTTCTTTGCTCTTAGGTAATAAACAATACTGCCTCTCAAACATATACTGACACAACTATTATGTTTGTTTCCATGGCTCTCACTAGTCACATGATGCCAGCCCCTTCCTTTGTCTGTTTTATTGAGTGCTTAATAAAATATCAGGTAATGCATTTGGAGGAAGAGGAGCAAATTTTAGCTTGAAGGATCCTCACAAAACTTTGAAGAGATTGGTCCCGTTAAAACAAAGCTCAGGACACAGGGTATATGTAGATCAATGGTGCCACATCTGCCTGGCAAGCACAGGGTCCTGAGTTGGGTCCTTGGCCCTGGAAAAATAACAAATGCTTTATTTCAATTTTTTGAACAGTGGTTTATGCTTCTTACATCCTCAGTAATAGAAGAATTAGACATAGAGATTCTTGTAAGTGTTAAAGAATCTCACAGCTGCAGCTCCTGTGTAATAACAACAGAAATTCCTTAAATCTTCAGAGCACATCAGCAGGGCATTAGGTCTTATAAAATGACATGGAACAAACACAACTTCTTCAGTGAAGTTAAATCTGGGCCAACATATAATCATTTGTCATGTGCACAAACTATCTCTATATCAAAAATTTTAAGCCATTGTATTTTCCTCTTAAAACATGTCTGAAAAAAGAGTAATTCTGTATAAGTTAATACATCCAGGATTCTTTAAATTATGCTCTCCACAAAGTATTTGATTAGAAAGTATGTTATGAAATTTAATCCTAAGAATTTCCTTCTCCTCTTCTTTCCTTTCTTTTCTATCCCCTTTCTTTTCTATTTCCTTCTCCTCTCTTATTTTCTTTTATTCAAGCATCAAGATTTTTTCTTCATCTTGCATGTAGTTTTCACTTGCAGCATGTTTTGCATATAGTTTTAAATATTGAAACCCAGTAGACCTGAAGTCCAAGCCTGAGCCCTTTGCAGGGGGGAGCCCCCCTTCCATGAAGGCCCCTGAGCATGATGGAATGGAATCAACTTCAGTGGAAACCAACATAGACTCATGTTTATTCTATTATATGTAACACCTTCAATTCCAGGGTACAACTGTATAGTATTTCAGTATGTGCTTTAATGAAATATTTGAAGCAAATGCTAGGAAATTTAATAGCATTTTAAAAATCATAAATGAGAATGTTTCCTCAAGAATGCGAGAATGATGTCAGAAAACATACTAACTAGACTTTATAACAGTGATATTAAAGAGAAAAGAAAAATGAGATCATTAAATTAATGCAGAAGTATTTGATACAGTCAATGTATGCATTTGTTATTTTAAAAATAAGCTTAGATAGGATCACAACTTTTATCTTTGAAAAGGGAAAGCCATCAAGAACCTAGAGTGGACATCACGTTTATTCTGGATAAGAATGAAGTAAAATGAACATTATTATTGCTTTTATTATAAGATTTTTGTATTGATTATCAAAATGAGAATCTGACAAATGAAATTTAGGCCAAAAATCATAAACATAAATACTGGAGAAGATTATACTGAATTTCTCTTATGTGTAGAAGCCCATGGGATATCTGTAGGCAAACTATTAGAACTAAAATTGTTTTCAGCAAATTTGTTTTATGGAAGGTAAACATATAAACTTAATTAGCCTTTCTCTATCATTGTAATTACCAATTAAAATGCAGAGCAGAAAAATTACCATATGCAATAGCTAAATATAAGGCAGTTAAGAATAAAGTAATAAAAAATTTGAGACTTTTATGGAAAAAATATTGAAGTTCACCAAATACCTGAATAAATCATCAATCTCATGTTCAAGTATGAGTACTCTATAATGTAACAATGCCAGTTCTTCCTACATGATTCTATAAATCCAATGCGATTCCACTGAAAGACAAACAAAATTTTTTTCCAGAACCTAGACAAAATTTATCCTGTAGATCATAGGTAAGTTCAAGAGGCCAAAAACAAACAAAAAAGTCTAAGGGAAAAAAAAGACCAAAAGAAATGACTTGCTCTACCAAATATCAAGATGTACTTAAAACCCAAAATAATGAAGATAGGGTAACATTAGTATAAATTAGGTTCCTGAGCCTGTTTGACAGAATTGGCTTCAGTAGTTATCACAACCAATGTGCTAAACTGATACACAACCAAATCAGTATTACAAATCAACTGTCACTGAAGAAACTAACTAGTAGTCGGTAAGTAGTGTGGAACGATTAGTTATTCATCTGGAAAAACAAAGTAGATTTCATCTTTACCCCCAATGTTAAATTAAGCAGATATATACTACATTTTAAATGTAAGATGCAAAAAGTTAAATAATTTGAGAAAACAAGTGTGATTAGGTTACGATCGATAAGTGAGAAATATTTCGTAACAAGTACCAGAAAGGAGCATAGACCATAGAAAAATTGATGAATCTTATTAAAAATAAATTTAAAATTTGCCTTTAAGGAGACATGTTAGGCTAAAATAAATAGTGGCAATTCACACAGTGTATAATAAATTGTAGAGTGAACTCCTACAAGTCAATAAGAAAATGAAAAAGCCAAATATGCATGAGTAAATGACAGAGGCTGAAACTAAAGTGGATAGTGAATATAAAGCACAGACAGCCACAGTAATAATCTTGGGACAGCAATGCAAATGATGTGAAGTAATTACTTCAAATCACTAGAGTGGCAGAAATTAATAACTGATGATATTTAAATGTTCTCAAAGAGGAGAACTAAGAAACTCGGATCTTGAAGAAGAGTGATGCAAACTGAACTAAACATTTTGGAAGGCAATTTAATACCGATGCTGTGTGTGACCTTTGGTCCAGCAATTACCTAGATAGGTAAAGGCTTTAGAGAGACTCTCAAAGGAGTTTACGTGGAGACAGTTGCTGGAATGAGCACTATAATGTTTAAAAAAACAAGGAAAAAAGTCTAAACTCAGAGCACACAACTTGTGACATTTCTTCAGCATACAGTTCAACACTGGAGCAAAAGCAACTACATTTAAGTGGGACATTAATGAACCTTAGACCACCATGTTGAATAAAAAAAGGAAGTTGCAGGATAATGTGTACAGGCTAACATTTCTATAAAGTGTGTGAGTAGGCACAGTCATTCAAAATACTCTCTATAGAAATCCATCCACCTTCAGAAAACAGAAACATTCCACAGGGGTGTTGCATGTTCCAGGAGATAGGTTATTTCTAAAAGGGAAGAAAGCAGGACAGTAGCAAATGTGTATTTCATTTCTCCAAAAGGAATTTGAGGCAAATGTATAGGAGTGTTAGGGATGAATAAAAGCCAGATCTCAGGTCAATGCAGATAATAGTTATTATTCCACTTGTTCGAATATTTTAAATATCCCAAAATTAAATGGAGACAACCCCACCCCCAGTCACTGGAATGTGAGTTCTGAGTATTCCACTGAGTTTATTTTCCAAGTCCTTACATTTCCTGCTCCCAGTGAGACTGGAATGTATGATTCAGCAAAGTGAAATAAGACCATGGAGTGCAAGTCCTCGCACTGCTTGTAAAAGTGTCACAGTTGTGAATGTTTGTGAAAGATGCAGGGCCAGCCTCAAACACGTAAGTTGAGAGGGAACTTAAAGAATGAAAATGAAATCAAAAGAAAAGACTTTGATATAGTCATCAGAAAAATACCCCATCTCATCTCTCCTGCTGAAATCTCACCAGAGATTGGTGTTTGCATTCTTCTATTTTTTTTAAAATTCAAATCTTCATTGGTACATTATGAATACACATCATCTTCGCAGTCAACATTGAACGTTGGTACCAGACTATGACCGGCCTTTGCATTCTTGAAGGATTACTGCCTACAGGAGCAGCAGCTGGTGGGAAAGACCCTACAGGTTCATAGAAAGCAAAACAAAGCAGGATCCGCTCATGTGAAAAGAAAAGAATGTTTCCTAGAAGTGGAGGTACATTCTTTGGTTTCCCCAAACAGCTTTTCTGGCCTTGACCTTCTGGCTTGAAACCTCTCCTTAAATGGTTACACACAGCTCTGCAAATGTTAGAGTGACATTTGGATTGGGCTTGTGGAATGGGCTCGCCTGCTAGCGTGGGGTTTTCCCCAGGGGCTCGCCAAGCTCCAGCTAGGCTGTTTTAGCCTTGGCGGCTCCCTCCCAGAGCTGGCAATAACATTTACCAGCTACAGTTTTCTCCATTTTCAAATATTTCCTTTGGCCCACGTGACAGCGATCATCCACCTCCTCTATGGACTGGGGCCGATAGAGAGTGGTTTAGTGAGAGGAGGGTTCTGTCTTAAGAACTTTTAACATTTACTTTTTATTAAAAATTTTCCTTGTTTTTTAATCAGCCTGACCCCCTAGGATTTGGATATGTTTGAGTGAAATTAATTATTAAAATCTCATACCTGGAGCTAGGAGGGCGCACCTTTGACTATATTCATGTCAGAGGAAACTGAAAAGATTGCCTCTGGTTGGCGAAGAATTCAACCTGAGCCTTCATCAAAAGCTGGTTGAAATCCTTACAGAATTCAGATTGACCAGAGAGTGCCACTGTTATAAATTATAACTAGAATTTGCAGTTTTAGAGCTTTGTTATGCTTAGTACGTGACAGGGATTGGTTTGGACACCTTCTGGTGTCAGGTGCGTGCTCTCTCTAACTTAAATTGTATTTCCAAAGTGCAAATGAGGACAAAAAAATGAACTTAGTCTACCCCAAACCCTGAGGAGTCACACTAATTTTATCCTTATTTAATCAGTGGGGAAACAGACTCAGAGCTTAGTGATTTTTGTTTAGAAAGCTAATACCTAGCCTGAGCAGAGCCTCAGTTGGCACAGATATAATGGAGGTACATACACCCTGGAAATGTACGTACTAGAAGGATAAAAAGTAACACATTAGAGGGCCAGGGAGTTAGCTCAGTGGTTCCAGGTCCTGTATTGCAAGCGCAAGGACCCGGGTTCGATCCCCAGTAATTGCATACCATACTGGGAGTGGAGACTCATGCCCAGCAGCAACCAGTACCACATCCCACAGCGCCGGGTGTGGTGGCTCACGCCTGTAATCCCAGCACTCGGGAGGCAGAGGCAGGAGGATTGCTGTGATGTGAGTTTAAGGCTGAGCTCAGGGCCAGCCTGAACCACAAAGCGAGACCCTGTCTCAAAAAACCTAAAGAAAAAATAACACATTAGAGTTCCATTAACAAATATTGATTAGCAAAGAGATAATAAACATTACCTTTAGGCCAGTGGAGCAGTAATAAATGTTATAGACGAGATCCACTAATATGGACTGATGTGAGTAAGACTGAAGAGAAACAAGATTTGCGTGAGCACAAAATATCTTCTCCATGGTGTGTACTTCTCCATTAGAAAGGCAAAGGCAGTAACCAAAGAGTGGAAAACCTCAGAAACACTGACTTTCATCAGAGTCAAGAAAAGACCATCAGGAACAAGATGTGTCAGCACCACAAGCCTCTTGATACAAAGCAGTCAGAGGGACACAATGCAGTTTTCATATTTTTGTCAAAAAAACCCCAGAGCACATCAATCCAATTATGAGAAAACAGCGGGTACACCACTACTGAGGATTTTTGATAAAATAGTTCTTTTTATAACAACACAAAGGACAAGCAAAGACTGAGAAGTAGTTACACACTGGAAGGAATCGAGAGATAAATAAATAATGCACTGTAGACAGACAAAGAGAATTAGGGGAAATTGGTAAAATTTAAATAAGGTTTGAAGTTTATTTAAAATGTATCATGTACTTGCTGTTACTAATCATCACTTTATGATGGGATAAGATGTGAACATCAGGATAAGTTGAGCAAAGGAATATAAAACACTCCTGGTGTAATTTTTGTAATTTTCTATAAGTAATTAGAAATAACAAGCTTAAAAACAAAATCCAAACTAAACAAAAACTGAGCAGAAAATATATGTGGTGGTCTAGTTTGCTTCTACTGTTAAGAGAAAGTCTACCATGTATACTAAAATTGACATAGAAATAATCTTGTGGGCACTGCCAATAATGAATGTATATACTGGCTGGAAGAACTGGCCAGTCTTAATCTTGGGAGAGAAGGTAGAGGGTCAGATAAGCCTCACAGAGGTAATGCTCAGAGTCTTCTGTTTATTTACCATTTGTATGATTGAGTACCTACTACTGACCACTCTTCTTGGAAATAGAGAAAGAAAAGGTATCTACCTTTATGGAACTGAATATTCTAGAAGCCAGTAAGCACATGAGTGAAAACAATCAGATAATTTGAATGTTGTGATGAAAAGTCAATGAGCTGATATGATGTACTTGGTCAGGAGAAGGACACAATTGGACAGCATGTGTCGGGCATCTGTGTCTGAAGTGCTAGTCAATCTCTTAGCAGTGGGTCCTGAATGAGAAGGAGGTAGGCCAGCCGTACAAAATAAACAGGGAGCAAGCAAGTCACTGCACACTGAAGCACAGGCTGGCGAATATCCACATGCAAGAACAAATTGATGTGATTGTATTCTAGGAAAAAAAACGAGGCTAGCATGCTGGGTTGTAGTGGATAAGGGGAGAATGGCAGAGGATGAGCTCTACAGGAAGGTGAAGGAGCAGCTTTAAGTCTAAAATGGCCTTTAAGTAACTGCTGGTAATATTAATAATTTCCATAGAACATCAGAAGTAAAATGGACTATGCCTGGGCAATATAATCATTCTATTGAAAGGAAATAAATCATGTAGTACCTTGTGCACCAACCAAAAAGTATAAACTTATTCCTAGTGCATCAAGAAGACACGGGAAGGAAGTGATCCTTCTGGCTGCCAAGTGAATACATAACTGAAAACAATGAAAGTGGGGGGAGTTATTCAGAGATAATTTTAGAAGTCTTGTTGGAAAATATAGGATAGTTGGGTTGGATAGTTCTATTTGGGTTGGATAGTTCTTCTGTTTTGAAAGTAGCGTCAATGAACCTTGCTTATTCTTAGTAGACAGGCAAAGAACTTCCCTCCGGTTATTAGACTGAGCAAAGCTACATTGGAAGAGTAGAGTATATTCTATGAGCCAAAAACATATGTCATGATGAAGGAAAAGGAACATAGTGGGGTCTGGGCGACCTCACTACAGATGTGACTGGAGTTGAGTCCTCTAAGATTTAGAATTAAGCACTAAGTAGTAGGAACTGTGGTGTTTTTGAATGTTCTACACACAAAAGAGACATGATTTGATTTTAGGTAATTGACTCTAGAAGAAAATAAGAAGATAAAAGCTGACAAGAGAGCTAGTTTTTGCTGTTTAGAAAAGTAAATAAGAAATCTGAAAATCTCCAGGGTGGTACAATAAGGTAAGAGTTTTGTTTGTTTGTTTGTCTGTTTTGCTCAGAACTTCTACCCACCTCTCAGACATACCTTTGGTAGCCAAGAGGTTCACAGTGGAATTAATTTTTTTAATTGAAATCTTGATTGGTACATTACATATACGCATCATGATTGTACTCCATAATAGGGATTTGTACCAGTATAAGACACAACTTAATTCTCATTTTTTTCCCATAGCCCTACCAATCCTACCACTCCCCTATCTACATAAAATTTGTTTCCTTTCTTTTTTGTTATAATCTCATTATTTTTCCCCCTTCATCCTATAGTGGAATTAATTATTGATTCACAACCTGCTGGGCAAGATCACTGAAGTGGACAAGAGGGAAGCTTCAGAGATGAATTAGTTTCACATACTCTGTATCTTCTTTCTCCTGCTCTAGTGTTATTCTTGGCTATTTTCTTTCTGGCTTTAGCAATAGTTTTCTGAGTGCATCCCATGTGCAGTTTTGGTGAGCTTGACATGGTGGCACAGTGAGATATGTTGTGCCCCATCAGCTGTGGGCTGAGGATGTAATTTACAATGCACTTTGCTGGCTCAGCTCTGTAAAACAACTTGTTCCTTGTAGGTAAAAGAAGCCCTGGCAGGAAGAAATGTGTATGGCTTAATGGTAGCTGTGTTTTCTGTTGTTTCTGAGGCAGTAGCCTGGGTATGGTGTGTGCTAGTCATCCACCAGATGGTTGCAATTTTGTTGTGGTTGTGTTTGCTGAGATAAGCATAATGTTGGGCTTTGCTTAATGCCTGCCCCAGTATCTGTGACCTTAGGAAGATGGCCATAGAACTCCATGTTTAGCACAAAGGAATTGAGACATAATTGTTGTATACACCAAGTCCATGGCTCATTTCTTCATGAAATGATCTGATGCCTTACTCTTTTAATAATGTTCTTGTAAAATGATGTTGCTAGAGATAGGGATAGTTCAGACATGTCCTCCTCATATCTAGAGTCAAATGATTGTCTCTGCTGATTTTTTCGTATCCTTTCTCAGCACAGTGTACTGTAAAAGCTATTTTTATTCCTATGATCAGGCCAATAATGTGACTTTTGTTCAATCATTACCCTAGATAATTATACCTAAAATTAAAACTTCACAATATCAATATTTTTACTTTCTTGCTAGATCCTCAGAGTCCAGAAGAAAGCCCACAGCACATTGTATATACTCAACAAGTACATGTTGAACAAATAAGCTCAAATATTGACATAGTAAATCTATTCTAATGATTGGAAACTAGTATTACAAATTGTGTAAATTTGCAAGAAGAGCATGTTCTCCTGAGTGTTAGGAGGATGGTTGATGAACTGATGTGTTAGCCAGAAACATAATACAGAGTTTAACATGTTGATAACATTCTAGGAGTTGTAAAACTCTAAAGTGATAAAACAGAAATTCCATGATCAGCTTATTAATTTGATGACTCTAGGTTGTACTGTGCAGAAAATGTTGACTTGTACTATTTTTCCTTATCCATTCATTATTTGCTGTTATCCACATCTGTTAATATGTACTTTATTTCACGTGCTATATGGGTTTGTGAGTGACATTGGGCACTGTCAGAATTCTTTTGTATTTCTGTTCCTAGAATTGTCTGAGAGACAATTAGGAATAGCACTCCTACTGCATGCCTATGTGTGTTAGCAGTGTGCCAACCCAAGAAATGTCAGGAACCTTTAAAAGTAATGATTTGTGTAGATCTCCAAGGTCATCTGTTTCAGAACACTGGATTTTTGGTGGTGGAAGCAGAACCTCTGGCCTGGAGTGTGTTCTCTACTACAATTGTGGAAGTTGATTGTGCAAAGTGGTTGGAGAGAAAGAAATGCCTCTGAGAGGTGGAGCTGGGGACAGAATATGAACCTTCTAACACAAAGGTTCTTTCTTCTTACCAATGCTACCTAGTAACATGGAAATAGTCTCACCATATTTCTAGACCTCAAAAAACTAAAATATACCCATACATCCATACATGTACATATTCCACAAAGGTACTTTATTGTACCTTATCTAAAAGGTATGATATAAAAGTACCTTTTATATAAGGTATCTTTATAAAGGTACTTTACTGAGAACCTTTTAGTACCAGATATTATTTGAATATTTTCATATTCTACCTGAGGGCTCACCTTTGAGCTGGGGACCTTTACTTCACTCTGGATCTGTTCTCTCTGGATTCCTGGATCTTTTCACCTTGCTGTGCTCATCTTTGCAGCCTGGAGGTGGTTGCAGTGCCAGGTTCTTTTTCCCTCTGTATTACTGTTGAATTGACCAATGGGAAGCATCCATGGGAGCTGAGGGAAAAGGATGAGAATGAGATCTAGATATTGACTTTCCTGGTTCTCAACCTGTGGAAAGGCTGCTGAGTGACTTCTGGGAACAGTAAAGGTGTGTGTTCTTAATAACTCTGCATACTACATTATCCCTGGAATGTTCTGTATCCTCACTATAGATATTATCCTTATAAAGCCATTGAGGAGACTATCTGCTTCCTTTAATAACTGGATTATTATTATTGTTATACATGCTATAATTGGGGAAACTGAGGCCCATGAAGGGGTCAAAGCTCAATACCTCCCAAACCAGGTGTTCTTACTTGCTTCGGGTACAGCATACTGAACACTGATTCCAAATGGAGGACCAACCTGTGTGTGCCAGAGAGCTTTCTTTCTTTCTTTCTTTTTTTTTTTTTTTGAGACAGGGTCTCACTTTGTGGTTCAGGCTGGCCCTGAGCTCAGCCTCAAACTCACATCACAGTAATCCTCCTGCCTCTGCCTCCCGAGTTCTGGGATTACAGGCATGAGCCATCATGCCCAGCACTGTGGTATGTGGTGCTGATTGCTTCTGGGGTGAGTCTCCACACCCAGTGTTGTTATGTAGTTACTGGGAATCGAACCCAATCCTTGTGCTTGCAAGACAGGCGCTGGAACCACTGAGCTGAATTTCCAGCCCCCAGAGAGCTTTCTTCAACTGACTCAGGGTCTAATTTCTCAGAAACACACCACTGTAATTAAAATTAACTGTGTATATAAAATGTACCAATAAATAATTCAATAAAAATGACTGTTTTGTAATTTCATAACATGTTTTCAAAATAAAAACAATGGCAAGAGTATTTGACATTGAATTAGATAAGGTAATCTCTGGTATTTCAGCACACTATTCTGTCTTTTCTGCACTACCAGAGTTAGATTAAAAATAATTCTTTATTGTGTTGTCACCTGTAAAAACATCCTGTATGTGAACAAGTATCTCTCCTCCTGACTCTACTTAGAGAACCTATTTAACAGGCCCTCTATGGAATCCTCCAGTCTCAACTTCTACCATTTCATCTGTATCTAGCTGAGTGGGTCTCAACTAGCTGAGTTGAGACCTGGGTCAACCTTTTCCCCTTAAAGGTCACTCGGCAGTGTCTGGAGACATGTTTGGTCTTAAGGCCAAATGGAGGTGCTACTGGCTTCCAGCAAGCAGAGGCTGAAGAGATTGAGGGCTGACATCCTACAGGGCACACACAACCTCTAGAGAAGTGACCTGGTTCTAAATGCCAAGTAGTGTTGCTGTTGAGAAAACCCACTATGTACTTTCACATGGAACTCCTGTCCCTTCCATTCTTTTGCATCATAAATCTTGTCTGTCAGATTCTGTGTCAAGAATCATGCTTTTGTATGTGATTTACTTTCATATTGTTGTCAATTGTGTGCCCATATGTAGGCTGTTCTTTCAGTGAGAAGCCTTCCTTCTTTTTTGTTTGTGATTCCATTTTCTCATCTTTGAAACCCAAGCAATGTCCTCTTTCCTGACACTGTGGGCAAAGCTACAGATGCCTTAGCAAAATTCTCCCAAGCTTGATTCACCTTGCCAATATAACCTTTTACATGTTTAAACTTATAGCTCAAACTTTCTATATACTCAGTAAAAGTAGCACCATATTATTTGTGCTTCCCTCTCCATCTTAGCATAGCCTTTGTCACAAGTTAAATGCTAATCATCTGAATGACCAGTGGAGAGATTTCTGAAAAGCTGTTATTTAATTTTTAGGAATGAAGTCACATTTTAAAATTCACTTAAAAACACTATTGAGCAAAAAGTTTCATGAGTTCTTCAGTGAAATGAACAGTTTCTTTAAAAATATACATTTATAGTTCAAAATTGCTCTATCCATTTACCTTTTATTTTTCTTTTTCATATTAAAAATAATGGAAAAGTTCACATCCCATTTTTAAAGTGAGAAATATCAGTGTTTTTGTCATATTTTTAAAGTACTCTAGGTTTTTAGAGAAGCCAGTCTACTTGAATGTCAAGACAGCATCATGTGGAGAATATGAAATGTGAGTTCTTAGGGTGTCCACAGAGGGAGGGCACAGCCTCACATCCATTTTGTTGGTTTCCTAGAACTGTTGGTTGCATTTAGGTGTGTTCCAAAATGTTGTTCTTTGTTACTAAAAAATACAGAATTAAAGCCAGGAAGGTATTCCTGTACATATTTACTCCATGTATAAGATCTTCCTAGTTTGAATGGAGAAGCATTTTGTATATTTTGGATGCTTTATCAGAATAAATCACTCTTATCTAGTGTGTGAGGACATTATCTGCATGAAGGAGCAGGAGGGTGCTTGAAGGTACTAAAAGAGAAGAGACTGTCAGAAGTAGGTAAATAGAGGTGTCTTACAAGATCAACCATGTGAGTGGCGTGCCTCCTTTCCATAAGAGATGGCTTAAGAGCTAGTGAAAATATGATGGTAGGAAAAGAAATTCACTCAATGTGCTAAGAACAAAATGGAACTATCAAATTTTTTTGCATGAAAGTACATAATTAATTGCACTTAATGCTGAATTAATGCCAATGGGCTTTTTGTATTATTAACAATATCACACTGTTATGTGGATTAATTTTACTTTCCCTGTTCTGATGACTGGCCCTTTCCTCCAGTACGATAGCAGATATAAATGCTGACTGAAAAACTTTTATATTGTTTGGTTCTTATAGTCCATTTTCCTTATAATCTTTACTTTTATTCTTGATTGGAATCTATCCCTGCCTAAAACAACATATGTTTTTATTATGATTAAATCAATTATAACTCTAAGTTTTATTACCTCCATTTTTTCTTTGGTGTCCAGACATACTTTATTTAAATAAAGAATAAAATGGGGAGACAGTGGAGGAAATGTTGCTTATTTGCACAGATATTAATAAACTTAAAGAAAAGAGTAAAGTCCAGTGTTGTCATTCTCAAAAGTCTGAATAAAACAGACAATTCTGAAGCTAAGCCAAGGAGAATCATCTTACACACTGAGGCTCCTAACACTCCCTTTTGGTGAAGATTGTCTAGTTCATCAAAATGCTAAGGATAATTCCTAGCGTCTGCATATAAGAAATGAATATGCTAGACACCCTTGTCTGATCCATCTTTTTTTTTTAATTTAATTTTTATTGTTACATTGTGAATACATATCATCATCACATTCCACATTGAGAGTTAGTACCATAATATGATACAACTTCTCATTTTCCCCATTTCCCCCTGACCTTTAACATCCCACTCTCTTATACATAATCATTGTTTCCTTTTTTGTTTATTATTACCACATTCATTTTCCTCTCATTATTTACCCCTACACTCTCTTCCCTTTTAAATATTTTCCTTCACAATATCAACTATACATACTACAACTCATTTACAACTTCATTTTCTCATACCAGAGAAAAGATATGATATTTACACATCTGTGACCTATTTATTTCACTTAGGAGGATATCCTGAAGGTACATCCATTTGAGTATGAATGACTCAATCTTATCATTTTTAATGGCAGAGTAATACTCCATTCTATAAAAGAGCCGCGTTTTTCTTTATCCAGTCTCCAGCTGATGGACATTTGGGTTGTTTCCAAGATTTAGCAATCACAAACTGAGCTGCTATAAACATGGGGGCACATATGTCGCTGTGATATGACTCTTTTAATTCCTTTGTGTATATACCTAGCAGAGTGATGACCAGGTCAAATGAAACCTCCAATCCTAATTTTTTGAGAAATCTCCACACTGATTTCCACAGAGGTTGTAGGAGTCTACATTCTCACCAACACTGGAGAAGGGTTTCCTTTTCTCCGCAGCCTTGCCAACATTTGATGCTGGCTGATTCTGAAGTAGCAGCCATTCTTTGTGGAGTGAGATGAAATCTCAGGGTTGTTTTCATCTGCATCCCTTGAATGACCAAGGATGTTGAGCGTTTCTTTATTTACTTCTTAGCTGCTCTTACTTCTTCCTCTGAAAAGTATCTCATTTCAGATGCCCTATTTTAAATTGGGTCTTTAAATTTGGGTGGGCTGATTTTTTAAAGTTCTTTACATATTCTGGTTAGTAGCCCTTTGTCTGAGGAACAGCTGGTAAA
>PVIR01000171.1:119163-236674 GCA_004026965.1 Petromus typicus
AGGGGACAATGTTGAGATTGTAACAAAAAAGTAAGGAAACAAATTTTATATATATGGGGGGGTGGTAGGGTGGGTGGGGCTATGGGAAAAAATGAGAATTAAGTTGTGTCTTATACTGGTACAAATCCCCATTATGGAGTGCAATCATGATGTGTATATTTAATGTACCAATAAAGATAATTAAAAAAAAAAAAGATTCTTTCCCACATTGTTGGTTGCCTTTTTGCTGTGTTGGTGGTTTCCTTTGCTGTGCAGAAGCTTTTTAATAGAATGAGATCCCATTTGTTGATATCTTCTGCCAATTCTTGTGCTATAGAGGTTTTGGTCAAGAAGTTTTTCCATAAGCTGATGTCTTCAAGAGTTTTACCTAACCTATTTTACAGCAGGTTTACAGTGTCTGTTTTAATATTTAGGTTTCTTATCTACTTTGATTTTAGCTTGGTACATGGTGAAAGAGATAGGTCTAGCTTTAGTCTTTGGCAGGTTAAAGCCCAGGTTTTCCAGCACCATTCATTAAAGAGGCTATCTTTCCTCCACTGAGGATTTTTGGTTCCTTTGTCAAAGATGAGGTGGCTCAAAGTATCTGTAGTAGTTTCTGGATCTTCTAATTTACTCTGTTGATCCTCAGGTCTGTTACTTTGCCAGTACCATGCAGTTTTTATCATGGTGGCTTTATAGTATAGTTACAGGTTTGGGATTGTAATACCTCCCACCATATCCCTGTTTCTTAGAATTGCTTTTGCTATTCTAGGTCCATCTTTTGACTGAAAAGTAGTATGTGGCATTGTTCAGGAGACATATGTGTAATAGAAGTAGAGGGTGGTATTAATAATCAAAAAGGAAATCACTGGGACTAGGTGGATGACACATTCTAATGTATTTCCCCCTTTGCTCTGGATATAATCTGTGATCAAGTCGGGTGACTTCTGGGGCAGGACATTTAACTAAGCTTTGGAAATGTATAACAGCCAAGGTAGCAAAATGAAAATGAAGCATAGGCCTTGCTGAGCTCCTCCTCCCTCCCTTCTACTTTCCTTATTGCGTCATCTCTCCAGATGTAGAAAAAAATATGTGGAGAAATAACAGTGTTGAACCTCTACACTGTATATGATGCAAAGAGTCAAAAAGTCACAAAAACTATGTCTGAAAAATTAGAAGCCCCAAAGCTGGCCACTAGAGAATGAGGAAAAGGCAGAATATCATATGACAATGCAAATAAAAAAAGCAACAACATAAAATAAAGATAAAGAAAGAAAATGGCTTAGAAAAATCAAAGGTTGTATGGAAGGAAGCAAGTGAAAAAACAGGAAAAATTTTCCAAGAGGCATTACTGATAGTACTTTGCACTGTAGAATGACTTAAAATTAAAATAATGCCATGAGAGTTCAAAGAAAAAACTGTCCCAGCTTATCTGAGGGAAGATAAAAAAGGAGGCTATGGACAGAAAGAAAAAAAATGAGAGTGAAAACTGTGTGATTACATAACTAACTTGGAATAATTTCATAACAATAAGAGACAGAATATAGCTATAATTTGCTATAAATGCCAGAGATTATCACAGTGAATGTTCATGAAAAAATCAGAGATTAAATCCATCGAGAGAAACTAAGAGGATGACTGACAAAATAATATGATGCCTAAAATAAGTAAAACAAAGTTTTACCAAACAGATTGTCCAAAACTAGCAATTTTTGGTATAAAGAACTGACTAAAATTCAAAAGAGCATGGTAGATTCTATAAACATTTTGCATAATGTACTCAATTGGAGATATGTATTAATTAGGGGATGGGATCAAAATCATGTTCTTCATGTATACAGACAAACTGGAGTATCAGTTCAGATGCAATAGCACGCCGATATCACATGCAATCTGATTAGAAAACAATGAATCCTTAAAATTAAAAAAAAAAAAAGTACAACATATATTGCCATTAAGCTCTCTCAAAATACTCCCCTTTGGGGCCAGGGATTTAGTTCAGTGGTTCTGGTGCCTGTCTTACAAGCACAAGGGCCCGGGTTCAATCCCCCGGTAACCACATACAGTAGTGGGTGTGGAGACTCACTCCCAGCAGCAATCAGTACCACATACCACAGTGCCGGGCGTGGTGGCTCATGCCTGTAATCCCAGCACTCGGGAGGCAGAGGCAGGAGGATTGCTGTGATGTAAGTTTGAGGCCGTGCTCAGGGCCTGTCTAAAGTACAAAGCAAGACCTTGTCTTAAAAAAAAAAAAAAAAGGTACTCCTCTTTGTCTGAACACACATCAAACTTGCTGCTTTCTGAGGCTGTTCTGGAAGTCACCTTTTGTGAATGTCTTTAGTTGTGGTATTGTAGCTATCTCAATGTCCAGACTTGATTCAAAATGTTTATCTTTCAAGGTGATTTTTCCTTTGCGGAGAAGCCAGAGGTCATATAGTGCCAAATACAGTGAGTGAAGTGGGTTGGCGGCCTTCACTGTCATTTTGTTCATATCTTGTAAACATGTTCAAGTCAGGAAACAGGTCTTCCAGAACTGCTTAGACAGTGTTATAAGTGATGAGGTCAGTAGGTTAGGGGGTGTTCTAAGAGGGATCAATGTTAGTGTGTCTTTTACTGTTAGGAATTTTTAATTTAAATCTTCATCGTATGTTGTAATCATGCATCAAACAATCTTTAGTACATAGAGCATTATCTAAAAATTCTGTATGACAAGCTTTCCAAGATGATTATAACTCTTATGTTTTGCAAATGTATACTAATAAAAGAGACTCAACAATTTTTGAATGAAATGAAGTCTGCTAAGAATTGTGTGCAATCATAAGATAATCCACGTGTAAATGACATCGACAGACACTAACAAATTACATAGTGTAACACTAGTAAATTTTATTTTACAAAGATGGTATCATAACATTTAAGGATGAAACAAAATGACTTAAGAGTGGAGAAACTGTGATTTAAAAAGAAAAAGTAGTGAGGAAAGTGACATTGATGTAAACAAATATTGATTGTACACATTATGAATATAAACAAAGTATAGCTGTGTGTCAGAGATCCCTCTTAACAAGCTTCATCTGAATAATTCTCAGGACTCAAGACCCAGAAAGTGTTCCATTTAGGATAAGGACTTACGACAGCAGATTGTACAGTGATATCCGCAGAGGGAAAAGGCACATAGGACAAAGCCTGGGAGGAACCAGCCATGAGGTTCCATGCATCCTTTCCCGGCTGCATCTTAGAGAGCACACCCTATTCCCAGGGCCGTGTTGTAGGGCAACACAGGCAAAATGTTACCAACAGGAGATAGCTGTGAAGTCTAGGACAGTACTGACCTTGGTTACTGGTGCTTCAGGCCCCAGAGACAGCACATATTACATCATCACTTATCACTTCTGTAGATAGCTAGTGCTGTGTGGCTCAAGGGCCCAGAAATGTGCTCAAGGGCCCGGAAATGCACTCAAGGGCCCTGAAATGTGCTCACGTTCCTCACTCAGGACATTCCATGAGCTCCCTTCTCACTTCCCAGGAGCTGCTGAAGCCAGTCATCAAAGTGGACCTTTCTTGGGAAAGTGTAAAATTCCAACAACCTAGATCTTTCAAATTAACTCTTCTTCTACAAGACATATTATCAAAGAAATGCTAAAATTCAGAGATGAAGGAGAAATGCAAGAGATTAATGTTTTCATTAAAGAGTCAAGATTATGACATAAATCTTTTCACACTTTTGTAGATGTTAGTGAGTTGATTTGAGGCAAAAAACACCTCTTGTAAAAAATATTTGAAAATCATAAATTTTTACTTTGCTACCTTCATGCAAAATTAACTAGTTAAAACCATTTATAAAATATTTCCATCTTTTAAAGTGCTTGTATTTATTCTTCTATTTGGGTATATACTTATGTCTATTTTTAGCAATGATCATTTCTTGGTGGTATCATTTTGGAAAAGTTGAATTATTTCTTTATGTGAGTCAACATTTCTTAGATTTAAAATAGTGTGTCCTATTTATAAACTAAAATAATATTTTTCATTTAAAAAGAAAATAAAAACCAGGAGATCATGATTCTGAGACTAATTTAATAAACATGAACTATTTCTCTCCTATTGCAGAACATTCAAACACTGTATACATAAAAGAAAGACAAAAGTAGACATTATTATTTTCTTTCTGCATGGATTGTTAACCCAAGAAGCCCTCAGAAAACTTCTACTTATACTTATTTCTATTATATTGTTCAATATTCCAGCACCAACCTCTTTGTTTAATGCAGGGAGCCTCTGATTGTCAGTGGAAAAGTAGTACTTTTTTCCTTTGGCTACTAGATGGCTATGTAGAAAGAGGCCATTGATAGTGGAGGTCAAAGAATAGTGAAGCAACAGCAAGATATCTGAAAATAATAAAAACATTAGTGGTAAAATGTATTTTTAAATGTCACAATGATTAAATAAAACCAATGATTTGTACTCTTTTAAAAACAAAGGTGATCCTACTGTGACAAATGCAAATAATCACCACTTAGGGCTAAGAAAAATGTTATGCAGAGAGATGTGTGATACATCAAAAGCAGAGCATCGCTGGAACTGCTGGGCAAGGAGTTTAGCAGGCCATTTTCTTTGTGAAACATTTAAGTGATGACAGTTTTCAAATGATGCACGAATATATAAACACATTAAAAAAGTCTCTGAACATTTTCCTGAGGATAAATATCAACTAAAGTTGTTGATCAAAGAAGTCTACTAAACAGCAGTCACACAATTGCAAGCTATGACTTTTAAACCACTGCTTGCTCCATTCTGGTACCCCGTCTCTCTTCACTGTAAAAGCTTTACTTCAGTGAATGTGACCCAGACTAGAGCTCTTTCACCCCAGAAGGGGCGGATGATATTTCTCCACTCCCCGAGCCCCACATTGCAGCAGCAGTTTTCTAGGTGGGCAAGAGAAAGTGGGCTCCCGTCTCCTATCCAGTCTTCCTTTAAATGTCTGTGTCTCAGCTCTGGAATTCCTAGAACACGGGCTGCAGATGGTCCTGAACCATTATTCATGGAGCAGAGGTTCTACTCTGGAGGGGTAAGCCTCTTTTCTGCAGTGCTTTCTCATGCATAGACTACACTATTCAGAGAAGTGGATTACTGCCATGCCCAGCTACTGGGAAATGCAACAGGAGTAGATATAGGAGTAGGTACAGGCTGGAAGAATTGAAAGCCTCACATTCCTTCAGAGGAGTCAGTCTGGAACAGAGCTTGAAGGAGTTCATGGTGAAGGGTCTTTAGAAAACAAGTAGATCTTGCTGGTAAGCAATTCAGAACAAGTAGGTGATTCTATGTTCCTGGCAGCAGTGAGCACAACAACAGACTACCCAGAAGTTTATCAGAGAGAGTCAGGGGAAAGAAGGGCATGAGGGGCCATGCTGGGCCCAGATTCATCCTTGTGAGTCTGGAAAGTTGGCATATTTGATCATGTATGCACTCAGGGGTAGTTAGAATATAGGGCCAGTTTGAGTACTTTCTCAAGTGGACAGCTCCATCAGCCAAGGTAATAGACATATAAGGTCAACAGTAAGCCTCTATCACCCCTAGAAAACCAGGTTTAAAAATGAAACCATGCACATCCCTGGTGGTCTGGAAGACTGTGCTTATATTCAAGGTTATGCCTACTCAAAACTGACAGAGGAATTATTTCCAAACTACTAGTCCTTGGCTAAACAAATCATAAACTCCTTAAAAGCAGTCTCCACATAACACATATCTCATAGATAAAAGGTATAAATCTGACTAAGTAAGAGGGGCTTAAATATATGACTAAATAAGTGGCTTGTACTGACCCAGAGGTGACACGTTTCAGAATTAGCTCAATTGTGTCTCTCAACAAACAAAAAACAAGCTGTAGACTTAGTGGTGGGTTAGTCTGAAGACTTGGTCCAATGTGCCATCTGAAAAGTGCAGTTTTCAACCAAAAATTATGAGGTATGAAAAACATAGGAAGACACCCAACATGTGTAGAAATAAAGACAGGCAATAAAAATTGTCTTATGGTACCTAGACATTGTATTTGATTGACAAAGATTACAACATAGCTACTATACATGTGTTTAAATACTGAGAAAAATTATGCTTATGTAAATAAAGCAAAGTGAGATAATAATGACACATCAGCTAATATCAATGAAGGATAAGTTCTATATCATATCTATCTCCAAATGGAAATTGTGGAGTTGGCAGGTACAAAACGAACTGAGGAGTCCATTGGGGGCTAAAGAATAGATTTTGATTTGGTAGAAGCATCGATAATTTTGAAGATAGATTAATGGAGATTATGCAGTCTGAGTAGAACAGAAATTAATACAGACTAATAGGCCTTCAGAGAAATGTGGGATACCTTTAAGTAAGCCAACAGATGTAATGGGAACATAAAAGAAAGGAGGAGGCAGAGAAATGTTTAAATTAAATGTAAAGATGTCTAGAATTTGAGGAACAACACCCCTCCGTATGTCCAAAAGGCTCAAAGTCTAAGCAGGGTAAAGACAAAGAAATCTATATCCAAAGACATTGCCATACAATGAAAATGTTGAATAGAGAATGCTGAAAACACCAAAATGAAAGTACTCGTCGTACACAAGGACAGCACAGTGAGATTAGGAGGTGGTATCTCTTCACAAATGTTGGACGCCATAGGTCATGGAGTGATATTAAAATACTAGAAGAAAAATAACTGTTAGTCGAGTCCCACGTCCAGAAAAGCTGTCATTCAAATATGAAGACATCTCAAAATAAACAAAGACAAAAATTTCATTACTAGAACACTCACTGTACAAGAACTACTAATAGACTTCTTCAGGCTGAAAGAAAGTGACAGCAGGCATTAAGTTGAGTCTATGTGAAAAAGAATCTTAAAAAGCTACAGTAGAGGTAATTATGTAGGTAATGATGAAAGACAGTATAATTACACATTTCTTTTTCATTATGCAAATGCATAAAACGGCATCTATAAAATTGTGTTGTTGTACCTGTAACATAGAGAATTGTCACATATTTGACAATAAACCCAAATGAATGAAACTGTACTAGAAAGAGGAAGTGACACCAGATGGTAATTCGAATCCACAGGAAGAAATGAAGAGTCAGAGATGGTAAATAACTTAATGTAATTTAAAAATAAAGCACTGCATAAACATAATCAAGCTCTCTTATCTTAGGTCTTTAAAAAGACATATGTTCTTAGAGATATCATTATAACCATGTATTATTTGGTTTGTGATATATAGATATGTATACATACAAAATAGGGATGAGATTAACAAAGGAAGTTGGTAAGAAAACAATATAGGAATAACACTTCTATGTTAGAATGAGGAGTTTAAATTAATGATGGAATAGGTTCAATCTTCAGTATTGCCAAAAAAATTTCTTGAACCTCAGTGTAGCTCAGCGGTAGTGCACCTGCCTGACAAGGTCTTCAGTTCGGTCCTCAGTACTGGTAAAAAAAAAAAAAAAAAATCATGTTTTACTGAAATTAATATAAAGATGAAATTGATTCTGATAAAATAAGATGATATCAAAACCTCAAGTACTACTACTAGGAAAGTAGCTCAAGGGCCAGGTGTGGTGACACAAACCTGTAATCTCAGCACCTAGGAGGTTGAGGCAGAAGGATCACTGCAAGTTCCAGGCTGGCCCCTGAGGTAGTGAGAACTGGTCTTGAAAAAATAATAGCTCAAAAAGTATTGTTAAATATCATTGAATAAAGTAGAATTCTAGAAAAAAAAGTCACCCAAGGCTAAAGCAGGTAATAGAGGATAAAAAGGAGAATGAAAGAGGGAAACTATTTAAGCCTAATTACACTGATATCCCCTGGGGTGGTCACTTAATATTCAATACTCTGATGGGTTTATAAATTGAATAACTTTTCCTTACAAGACTCATGCTTCCTATCTAAAATTAAAATTCTAGTTATGGCAGTCTTATGTATGGAGTATTTTAAGAAAATCAATGTGAAGACATGGACCACATTTTGTTTCAGGTAATTCTTGTATTAAGTTTTCGGCTTCATCATGTTTCCCTGAAATATCTGGTCAACAACAAAACACAGTCTCAGATATTCACAGAGAGGGGGTGCTCACGGAGGTAGACACTTCACTCCACACCGTGAATTTCCTTATTCTCATGCTATATGTCCTTTGATACCATCAATATTGATATAAAAAGATGCTTTTCTTGATGCATATGTTCTGGTACTACACATATTCAGAGGGAAAAGGGAGCTAGTAAATTTGGAATGTATTTAATTTAAATGCAGGAAACAACCATTTCATGTCTTAATATCCTAATATCTTTTGAGGAGGAGTCTACCTATATATAGCTGTACATGGAAGATACATACAATGATTAACGGTCTTCATAATTACACAGATACACAGAGGATTGTGCATATTTATTGAAGGAAAATTTTTTATTTAGTAATATGTGTATTTATGTTTATACACATTTGTGTACTCATAAATAATTAAATCAAGGTGGTGGCATGCACATACAAACTGGCAGACACTCTAACATGAAGCATCAGAGATGTACTCCACTCCTTAGAACCCTTAGATCTGAGCATGACGGGGCAATCTGCAGCCCCAGCACACTGGGAGGCTGAGGCAGGAGGATTCCAGGTTCAATATAGACATTAAATGAGCCACTGTCTCAAATTTCAAAAAAAGGCTAGATATGTAGCCCAGTGTAAAATCCCTTTGTTCAATCCCTAATATAGAGGGAGAGGGAGAGAGAGAGAGAGAGAGAGAGAGAGAGAGAGAGAGAGAGAATGTGGATGTATTCCCAGTGTAGTCCTCTGACAATTTGACGGATGACTGAAGATGTAGCCTCAAGAATCAGACTGTGTTCAGCTCCCACTTCTGTCATTTAACAGCTGTGTGACCTGATATTTTAAAATATAATACTGTTGTCTTCTTCATGATCCTCGTGAAGTTAAAGCAACTTCTTAGTTCATATAAAGTCCTAAAAGGTACCAGGTTAACAGTACATGCTCAATCATTTTAGGCACCATTTCTGATCTGTGATTCTGCTCTTCTGGGAGCTAAAACCTTTCACATCTGAAGCATGTGTTGAATTTAGATTGTGTTTCTATCTAAGAGCATGTCTTCCTAATCTGCCTTTTATTGTGATGGAGATGGCATCTGTCTCACTTCTACCTGTGATGCTTTTAGGGATTTGCAAATCATGATGCACAGCATGGCTTGGGTTTTACCTGAGGGATGGAAGTGCTTTCCTGGAATCTGATGGGTGCCTTTGTATCACATTCCATAGAACTTCTGTGGGCCGTATAAATAGGACAGGTGTGCAGTCAGCCTGCCTGCCGCTGTCTCCTTGCCCAGATTCTTTATTTTTAAATTCAAATCTTTATTGGTAATATATATATAATATATATATAATATATATTTTATATATATTATATATATATATACATACATACATACATACATCATTATTGCAGTCAAACAGTGAGAATTTGTACCAGAAGATGATGTGACTTGATTCTCATTTTTTCCCCTTCCCCCAACCCTGCAACCCCCCTATATACATAAACTTTGTTTCCCATTTTCTTTATTACCCCTCTCATTTACCCCTACACCCTCTTTCCTTTTAAATATTTTCTATTTCATGATGTCAACTATACATACTACAACTCATTTAGAACTTCACTTTCTCATACCTGAGAAAAAATGATATTTATACATCTATGACCTATTTATTTCACTTAGGAGGATATCCTAAAGGTACATCCACTTGAATATGAATGACTCAATCTTATCATTTTTAATGGCAGAGTAATTATCCATTCTATAATACGCCACATCTTCTTTATCCAGTCTCCAGTTGATGGACATTTGGGTTGTTTCCAAGATTTAGCAATCACAAACTGAGCTGCTATAAACATGGGTGCATATATGTCGCTGTTATATGAATCTTTTAATTCTTTTGTGTATATACCTAGTAAAGCGATGGCTGGGTCAAATGGGACTTCCAATCCAACCTCTGTGGAAATCATTGTGGAGATTCCAATTCTTTCTATACGCAGAGGCAGAGTCCTTCCTCTCTTTTCTTCAGCATTCCACCCTTAATACCCACAAGTGTGCCTGATGAACAAAAAACCAAAAAATGAAAATCCCCACATTCCTTCCTTCCTGGGACCCACCCAAGACCACTGATTTGATGCCAGTTTACACCATCTTTGTGCAACTGCAGTTTCAGGCAAGTCCTCCCTCAGTGTCTGTGAGGAACTGGCCCCAGGACACACGTGGACACCACACTCCACAGTACTCGAGACTCTTATCTAAGTGATGTGGTGTTTGCATAAAACCCACCCATATCTTCCTGTATAATTTGATTGTCTCTAGATTGCTTATAACATGGAATACCCTGCAAATGCTGTGTAAATCACTGTTATAGTGTATCATTTAGGAAGTAGTGACAAAAACATTCTGTATGCATTCAGTACAGATCACTATTTAAAAATATTTTTAATCCATAGTTGGTTGAATCCACAGGTACAAAAGGGCAATTTTCCTCCCTAGAGTAAATGCTTCATGTTCTTGTTAATACTTATTGGGAAAAAACTCTCTTCTTTCCTCTTTTGTGTTGCAGAGATGCATGTAATCTTCATGTTAAATCTGAAGCTGTCCCTTCTTTCATTTCAGACCCTACTCATCTACCAGAAATGGTCACTCTACTCTCTGTGCTTTCTTTACTTATATTCCACAGTCTCTCTCTTCTGAATGTCTCTCCCTTATTGGTTGTTATTTTAAAATCCTAGTAAAGTTGTGTGTATGTGCAATTCCTTCTTTTGGAATAGGAACCTTGTCTATTTTACCTGTCTATTCTCCATAGCACAAGTAGCTCGTATTTGTCCACTGCAATTATTTAGCAAGGATCCTACTCAGGGTCAGTACTGATGCCAAGGCAGGCTTCATAGGATATTTTCTTCACATGTTCTCTGAAGATATTTAATAAACATACATGCTGAGCATCATGGTGTTGTAAAACAGCTCCTGGATTTGGTATGAGATATAACAGGTTAAAATCTACTCTGTGTGACTTTGAGATGATAACATCCTCCTTTAAGAACATCAGTCTC
Source organism: Petromus typicus (assembly GCA_004026965.1). Taxonomy (NCBI): domain Eukaryota; kingdom Metazoa; phylum Chordata; class Mammalia; order Rodentia; family Petromuridae; genus Petromus; species Petromus typicus. The sequence goes on from PVIR01000171.1 coordinate 130,277, forward strand.
TTTGTCTGAAAACTGCAGTACTTGATTCATAGGATAGCACTGAGATAATAGACGGGGTGGGGTCAGAGGTCTCCTTAATAAAGTGCTTGGACTGAAGAATGAATCAACTCTGAGGATTTCCTTCCTTCTTTCCTTCTTCCCTTCCTTCCTTCTAGAAGCTCTCTTAGAATAAAAGAATTCCACCAGTTCTGTGTTGTTGCTCTAACTCTGGCTTGATTGATCTATGGATGGTCTGAGCATCTGTCACACAGCTTGGTTACAGGAATCCTGTGGGCACCAGGCTGGGACTGCAGCCTGCTTCTCCCAGCTCTCTGAAAAATATCTGTTAGCCCTAGTGGTTAGAAACTCTTGCTGTCTTTCTTTTCATGGAAATACTTTGGAATGCAGTGATTCAAAGTTGTATTTCTTAATAAATTTGTTTTATTTATAGCATACAGATTTAGTTTCTATGGGGGGGGTTGCATTTTCACTTTTGCAAAATACTGTCCCACCTATTATTTAATGCTTTTGACAGATCTTGAAAGATCTGAGAGCAGTCTAGGGCAAGTGAGATCTTTGAACATGAGAAAAGAGAGCCTTATGTTTTAAATGGTTTGCCCAAAGTCATATAATGAAAAAGCGGAGCATCAGGGTGTCAGCGAAGCACAGGTCCCCGGATGTTCTCTCTACTCAACTTGGAAGCAGAGGGCTATTTGAAACCCTACTGTTCTTTACCCTAACAGTTTTCTCCCTGCTTCTTTGGCAGAGGCATCCATCCTGAGCTACGATGGCAGCATGTACATGAAGATCATCATGCCCATGGTCATGCACACCGAGGCAGAGGATGTGTCCTTCCGTTTCATGTCCCAGCGAGCTTACGGGCTCTTGGTGGCTACTACCTCCAAGGACTCTGCGGACACACTGCGCCTGGAGCTGGATGGAGGACGTGTCAAGCTCATGGTTAACTTAGGTATCGTATGAAGGACCCTCTGCCGTTCTGTTTGGGCTTGTCTTCCCTTTCTTTTCTGATTTCCATTGGTTTGATTGAATTCTTTGTTTTTGGAAAGTTAGCTGCTCACCTCTCATTTAATAGAGCAAGGATGAAATCCGACAGCAACAAAAACCTTCTTGTTTCTGCATGAGGTTTTGATGTCAGTTTCTGATTTCTGACAGTGGTGGTTTCTTTACTAGATTATTTGTTTTCTAAGTTTCCTTTCTTCGTTTTTTGGAACCGTTTAGCTTTGTGTAAAACACGCTACTTTGGTCCATCTTTTGATCAATCATATTCCCATGAATCCCCCTCCTTGGTCACCACTCAAAACAGTCAATGGTGAGGGTAAGAGAAGGCTGGTGGTAACAATGGCAAACAGGAGGTGGGTTGGTGAGAAGGAAGCCCATGAATAGCATGAGAAGGGCCTTGCGTGTCATTCACAGTGACCATCTGGAGAGGGAATTCTGTGGCCTTGGGATCTCCTTATGCATTTTCCTAGTGGGACAATTCACTAAACTGTTTCTGTTGTTTCACTGGAAAAATAATTTCCTGCTTTTAGAATCTGTGATGTATGGAAGGAAAATACGCCTACTGACAAGTGTCGCCTTTTCCTTCCTAACGTGCTCACCTCCCCTCTCTACAGCTTTTTCTGTGGGAGTTGTTGCGTCACTGTTAGGTACTCTTAGCAGCCATTGTACTCCTCACAGAATGCGTATGTGTTTATATTTAGATTAAAAAACACACACCCTCAAATTTGTGACTTTCCTAGGAGGAGATCTGCTCTTTCACTCCGGTTACCCAAAACAAATCCTCTGGAAATGCTCCTCCTTTAGCTTTGTATCCTCTCCTGCCCCTTACTCTGTTTACTGGGATTTAAATCGATCTTCTATGCATAATGGAGGCCTAGTGGTTTTTGGAAGGAACAGACAATTGTTATTTCTGGTTTTTCCACTCAGCAGAAAGTCAATGCCCAGCGTGATGGAATTAGTGGTAGAGCTGAGTCCAAACGTGCTAAGCTAATGGATTTATTTGGGTAGGTAGAAGATGTGTGGCTGTGGGGACCTTATATAAAAAATTTAATGTAACACCTTATTAGAGGTTCAGGAAAGGTATGATAGATAAATGTATCAGATAGGCAGCCATAAAAAGCTCTTGAAGATGGAAAAGGAGGATCAGGTCCACTGGTCACTCTTACAAAATACCTACGCTATCCTTCTAAGATCTGTAGGACACAGAAGACTGTTTTGAGCAGTGACTTATTATGTGTTGTACTTTCCTTCCAATTTGCAGCTTATATCATGTTGCTCACTTCTCTTGCCCAACTTCATTTGGTTTCTGTTGTTAGTGTGTCTCCTTGTTTTTGTAGGTATGTGCTTTTTAAAATTTTTTCCTGTGGATTTTTTTTTTTTTTTTTTTTGTGTGTGTGTGTGTACGTATGTGTTCTTGAGTTTACAATTCTCCCCACATCAACCATGGTAAATCAAAAGATGGTATTCAACCCTTCAAAGGCCCAAAGCCTGCGGCCCGCATAGCAAACAGCCTTGAGAACAGAGAGTACTGAGCAGCTGACAGGGACTGGCACGCCCCTGCCCCTCCACCCCTCCCTTCCCCCACCCTCCCCACCTCCAATGAACTGGCATGAGGTGTGTATTATCCAAGCCGACTACCAGTAGGCAAGTGCCTCCTTCTCTGAAGAACAGCAGAAGGAATCAAAACACAGCAGAGCCAAAAACATACAGCAAAACCAAAACCAGACACAGCCCCTGCTTACCTCAGAGAAGAGAGAGTAGGAGACAATTTTTATTGTTGTGCCTACTTCAAAGTAAGAGAGAAATGCATATGAGGCTGATTTTGAAGAAGCCACTACTGGATCGGCAAACAGATAATTTTTCTTTTCCATATGGTATGTTGTTTAAAGATTAGAAAGTCAACTGTGACTGTTCTCATATCTTGGAAGAGAAAACTAAGGTCTGAGGAGAGGATAAAAGGAGACATATCACAGAAAGCAATAAAAATGTTGCCTCCTTCTTTCTCTCCCCCTTCCCCTTTCCATCCCTCTCACATGCACTCACACACAGACACACAAACCCGAGTTAATCATAGATCCCATGTGTATTCCTAGAAACATACTTTTTCTATTTTAAATTGTAGCTAATATCTGGATATATTCTTTTCATAGGCACATGCATTTGCCTTTTGGCACATCATCAGTCTAATGCTTCCTATATTGAAATATCTTGCACAAAGGAATTAACCCTTCCTTAGAGAGGATTGTGCTTCCCAAAAGCAATAGCTGTTTCTTTTTCCCTTAAAGGGCACTGTTCATCACAGTTACTAGCTTGAATTTATTTAGCCTGATGTGAAGAACTAAACTAAAATCTTTGTGCAAGCGAGTATACATAAGACTTTTCATATTCAGGCCTTTTTCAAATGTTTTTCCACTATGTCCCAAATAAACCCTTTCAGAAATATTTTCTTCTTTGCCAAAAGTTCATTATTACTTTTTGTCTTAGTTATAGAAGAAAACATCTCCAAGCAGAGTTTCCCTCCAAAAACATTCTTTCAACACTAAATGATCACTTTGGTCTTTTACTACATTTAAATTGCATCTTTTTAATAGCACACCTACAAATGATAGTTTGATTTATTTTACTTTGCTTACATATACAAGCTCATGATAGAAAGCCTAGAATATGTCTCTCTGATGTAACCTAAGTGTTAAATGTTGAGAAGACTAGTAGCGGAGAAGATGTGAGAAATATCGACATCACAGAGCATGTTTTGAAAGCTGTGAGCTCAGCTACTCATCAACCCTATTTTGCTCCCTGAGGACTAAATCATACAACAATATTTTGTTATTACAGCACCTTTAAAGATTTAAGGACTTCATGTTATTTTAACCTCACCACAGTTTTGTGACAAATGAAAATGTTTTCTTTTTTTTTTTTTTTTTTGGCTGTGAAACGGAGAAAAAATATACAGAGTCCTGAAAACTTGTATTGATAGTAGCAAAGCCAGGACTAGACTACATGTCCCAAACCTGCTAAGGCTTCATGGATTATATGTCACCTCTACAGATGAATTCTGTGGATTGGTGATGTGCAAATTTCAAGCTGCTTTGGTAATAGTTACTTTGGAAACATGCATAGATGAAATCTTCATACTTCCTGAACTGAGAGACACAACAAAAAAGTCAGTTAATGTGGGCTGAAGCCTGCAGGATCCTCAGCAGAGTACTGGGGTCATTTCTTCTTTTGGGGAAAGTCTGAGGCAGAGCTATGCAGACTGGCTAATTGCATTTAAATTCTGCAGATCATCTCTCTCGACTTGTTGACTGTTTATGTATTATTGAAAGCATATAATTTTTAGAGGCACTCATCACTCTATGTTCAGCCAAAACTTACTAAAATAGTCATTTCTCCTTATTATTAAAACAAAACAAAAAGCTAAACAAAGTCAGACTACACACACACACACACACACACACACACACACACACACACACACACACACACCTTAAATGCTATGCCAAGATTCAGACAGATTTTTTTCAGTCAAAGAGAAAGGTCTGGCTTCTGCCAAAGACAGACCTTTAGGAAATGACCTTCCCAAATCAATTGCCCGGGTTCATTTTTTCATTACAATATGTATCATTAATAGAAGACCACCGGTTAGAATTTTAAAGAAGAGACTGGGGTATATTTTTCTCTAAAGCCACTTATTTTCAGGTAGAGTAGCAAAATAATTCTTCCTTTCTTGATTTATATATATGGTCCGCCATCTTGAAATCTCCAAGTATTCACGTTTGCTTCAAAGGCACCATTCATAACACATGGAATTATTTGAATGTCACCAAAACCACTCCTTGTTGGCAGCCTTCGGGTTTGTGTCTTTAGGCTCACTCTTTTCCTTTCTCTTGAGCATTCTGATAATGTTTCCCCTCCTTCTTTCATAAAACAGGAAGAGACATTGCTGTAGTTGTGAATGATGGTAGGCACAACCAATACCTGAACACTGTCCTCCTCCTCCCTTCCCTCTCTGTCTCTGTCCTCCCAGGGGCATGGCCGCCTCTGTCTGGTGATCGTACCAGTTGCTCCAGGGCTGTTTGCTCCCACTTTTCTGTTGCGGTTGACGACACATGACAAACCTAACCGCACGAAACTGAACCCAGATTTTTCTCAAGAGATGTTTCTTCTGGGGAACAAATAAGCTCCCTGCCTCCTTCCTCAGAAAGATTGGGTGCTATAAATTGCTCCTATCTGAATCTCAATCTCACATAGTTTTATTCTGCCTTGTTGGTTGCCAATGGTTTCTTTTTCACATGTTCACTTAAAACAAACTACTTTGGAAAATGCATGTGGCGGCATGATCCTTCAGTAGTCTTCTCAGAACTCTTGGGCCAACCTTAAGCAGAAGAACAACACAGTCTGTAACTGGAATTTTTCTACTTTTATGTTTCCTTTCTTCTGTCATTTGACTTCTGCTTTTTAAATGTCTGACTTCACAAAAAATTCGATTGGAATTCCCACCATCATAAACCAATCTTGAGTTCAGATGAACAGGTTGGTTAAAATGAACTGAAGCCCTTCTCGAACCATATCTGCCCAATCTCCTAGTAACTCTCACTGACTCTGTTCAGGAATTTTTGTGATGTGTGCCTATGGTTCTTAAACAGAAACGAACAAAACCATGGATACTCAAATCTTTGGCACAGAACATCTTGTCTGGTTATCAACATTGGGCAGTTAGACTTTTCTTCTCTTTTTTCCTATTTAAAAAATAAAACCAAAACCAAATAATTTTCATTCCTTCAGATGTAGAATCACACAGTAAAAGAGGCAGGATGTCAAAGGTGCCCACAACCTCCCCGACACATGCCTTTCCTGCCTTCTCCCTGAATGCTGTGGGCACCTAATTCCGTCTGGCATTCAGGAAGGAAGACAGAGAAAGGCAGTGAGTGGGTGGGTATGGAAGCCTTTGAAATAACAGCAGTCAGAAAAGCCCTTCAACTGTGGAACATTCTACAGCTCCTTTGCCCTACACCCAATGACCCACCTCTCTAAAATCTGGGATGGGTGTTTGTGCGGTTAGCTGTTTGCAAGTGGCCATTTTATGACAGGAAATGATCAGGTGGTGTTAACCCTTTCCTTACCTCCATGGGTGATGGCAAATTTGCACAGTGCAATAGCATTTGGGGCCCAACCTAAGGAGAGGGCGGAGGGAATTTGTTAGAGAAAAAGAAAGGGTTAAATACTACACTGAGAAACTTCAAGGACATATTTTTTAAATTGATATAAAATCTCAGACTGGTGATATATCATTGAAGCACTAATTGTGTTGCTGCTACTTCTAAAGATAAATTTTAAGAAAATAAATGTGGGGGGAAATATAATATACATTTTTGGGGGGAAATTTTCCTTGTTTTCCAAGTTTATCAAAATTAATATTTCAAAGTCCAGGTTTGAAATACTTTATAAAAATGAATGGGTTTTTTTTTTTTGAAAAAAAAAGAAACATGCTTGGTGTCTATTGTGGATATATATGTATACCAGTATATATCTCTATACATATGTGTATATATATATGTGTGTGTGTGTATATATATATGTATCCAACTTTACTAAATAATATACTGTACATATACACCCACCCTTAAACTTGTACATGCTGTATATATATATATATATATATATAAAATGGCCACATTTCTTGCGTGTGTCTGTCCCCGGAAGGGTGGACTGATTGTTTTTGGATGTCTGCAGCTGTTACCTTGAAGGATGCAATTTCATCTTTCATTTATTTTTCCCCATCTAGACTGTATCAGGATAAACTGTAACTCCAGTAAGTTTTTCCTCAAGTTTCATTTTGTTCTTACAAAAGAGAAAAACTGACTTTATTTTGTTTACTGTTTTATGAGCTATTTTTTATTTTAATTATTTTAATTTTTTTTGACAGTGCATTTAGGGGGGAGGCACTGGGGTTGGCAAGATGGAGGGCTGGGTGACATCCTGGGGCTGAGCATGGTGGGGTCATATTTCCTGAATTGGGGAAGGTCCTCTCTTCTTTCCTTGCATTTCTTCTTCATGCAGAAAAGGAGGAGAGGGCATGTGAATAATGAAATAACTTGAAAGTGAATGCAGTGGTAATGTGTTATCTTGTGGGGAAGGGGAGTGAACCTGGAGTGAACAAAAAGCTTGAGAGCAACCAACATGCACTTCTTCACTACCCAGCGTGGCAGAGGATACACATACAGTTCATGACCCAGAGGTGGCTGCCAACTCTGACATTTCTTTCCTGGAATTTATCACTGTGGGGGACTTTAAAAAGAGTAGACGAAGCTCTGTTCTGGGTGGTGACGCAACATTTTAACCAAAGACTCAAGACACACTCTATCTCTGCCAAAGGAAGAATTATGAGCCACTTTCTCTGCTCTGCCATTCAGATCCTAGTTCTTGAAGGAGGATCTTCATAGGGTACAGCCTGGAAACTGCTTGCTTATTTCTTCCTCTGCATTAGAAATGGTTATTAACTAGAGTCAGTGAGGAAGGGAAAGAAGATGAGTAGGAAAGACAAGAATGATGGAAAGAATAGGTCTAGATGAAGAAAAGAGAAAAAGAAAATAGTATGGTTGAGATCTACAGCACATTAGTTAGATTAATTAATAATAACTTCTGTTACAAACCATCCTAAAATGTTATTAAGTCAAACAAAAGAAAGATTTTTTTCTTCTTCAGGCGAAGTCTAATGCCAACTGGGAATATTTACCAAATAGCTCCCTTCACAGAAGTAATTGAGGGGTCTAGATTCCTTCTGTGAGGTCCATCGCCTTGGAGATCTTTACTGTTGTAACCTCAGGGAAGATAGCTTGATGTATGTGAAGGATAATTCACTGTTTTTGCTGGAAGTTACACACATCAACTTTGTTCATATTTATTTGCCAGACAGGACACCATCCTAAATGAAAAGGAGGCTGCGGAGTATAGTCATCCAGTGTACACAAGAAGAGAAAATTGGGTTCGATCAACATCTGGCACATATATTTCTAACTTTGATCTCATCACTTTTTAGTTCTTTCCTTGCTAGAATATTTCTCCAGGGATGAGAGAGAGAGAGAGAGAGAGAGAGAGAGAGAGAGAGAGAGAGAGAGAAAGAGAGAGAGAGAGAGAGAGAGAAATGAAAGGAAATAATACAATCTATATGTTGTATTCACTTGGCAATTCCATCTTACTAAATCTTGTACAGATGGTAGCTCAACCGTCTTCCTTGTGGGTAGATAAACAGTATCTAATGCAACACAATTCTATCCTTTTGTGGGTAAACCTTCCATTAAAAAGAAATTAAAGAAAGTCTCTACAACCATCCATTTCCTGGCATTCTTTATGCATATCTTAGCATTACTTTCTGGTATTTTAAGCAGTATCCTATTTTACTGTTTAAATATTTTTCATTAGCCCAAAATTTCTCATGATCTTTAGGTCATTAAAGACTTAATTGAAATATCTTTATCTTTCAAAGCCTGGAGTTTTCTGAGGTTTTTTGTTTGTTTCTAAAACAGTTTAACTGAAGTATGATTTGTCTACCATAAGACTCACCCAACACAATCCTATAATTCAGCAATTTTAGTTAAATGTGTAGAGTTGTTTGACATCACCCTGATGGTATTTTAGAACAATGTCATCACCCCTCAAATTTCCCTCATGTCCATTTGCAGTCAGCCTCTGCTGTTACCCTTAGCTCCAGGCAATGGCTGATGTGCTTTGTTTCCATAAATTTGCCTTTTCTGGACATTTCATATAAATGGAATCATTAATGTGAAATCTTTTGTTTCCTACTCTTTAAATCATGCACAATATTTCCATGAGAAACTCAATCTTTTCTTTTTGAGTTGTTTTCCAGAAGTAAAGAAGAGGGAAACTGAACATATAGTTGGAAAGTCTCTTGCCCAGTATCTTCTGGTTTCAGAAATTTATTTGGAGAACGAGAATTGAGGAAGTTATTTGATCAGGAAGTCAGGACTTGCTTTGGTTGCTCTACCTATTCATTCTTAAAGAGTCAATTCCAAAGGACAAATCATCCTAAGATCAGCTCCAGAATTCTCTCTCCTGGGAAGAAAATGAAAAATGACACAGATGACAGCAGGTTTTCTAATACTACAAAAAGTATTTTCTATTCAGAATTATCAAAAGTAGCCCTCAGAGAAAAATATGTCAACAGCGATATATTCCAACTTGACTATAGTATAGAGAGAATAAATTATTTTAATCAAATAATTAGGTAATAAATCAAGATTGTATTTTGGATATCATGACTAAGTTCTTATGATAACATGTCACTGGCTGAGAAAGTCAACTTTATGGAAAGCATCAGAGAATTGATACAGTCCCACTATTCGAATGGTGGTAGACCATGAAATAAAGAAATTATTTAAACTAGTCAAAGACCATTAGCATAGAAGTATGTGAATGTGCTTCCAGGGCTATGTATAATTGCAAAGCCAACGTGATATATGTTCTTGAAGTAAACTTTAATTATCAATTCATACTAAGTACTTAAATTGATACTAAAGTGGTGTGTTATACAGAAGAATACACATAGGCATGTAGCCTTAATAAAAATAAGAACACAAAGACACTTTCTTTTTATTGCTTGTTTTCTCTATTAAATCCCCAGCATTATCAGCACATGGGTGGAAAAAAATTGTGAAGATCAGGCAACTAAATTATGAGAGAAAATATGGAAAAATAGTTAGAACTTCTGTCAACTTTTTCTTATTGACTCTATGTCAAAATCCTTGACCAGGCTAGTCACCGAAACTCAAAATGTTTCAGTGATAGGAATGCAGGCCCTTGCTATTTAGACTGTTAACTGAGTGTAAAGGAAGGAAGATTGATGTGCAGCCAGAGTTTGAGAGAAAGGGAGATTTTCTTCTCAACTTTGTCTCCTGTTGTCATCTCACTAGAAGTCAGAGAGTGTCACTGCATAAGTGCTGAAACAACTTCATTTCTTTCTCCTTGAAGGCTTATAACAATCAGTTCAGATCAAATTTGAATATATGTTTCTGAACTTTAGTAACTTATTTCAGGAGGCCTGACTTCTGTGAAGTTACTCTGATAAAACATGAATGATGCCAGTCATTTTTTTGTCATTTCTATTGTTGTCCACCTGCCGCAAAGTGTTGTGGGAAATAGCTGTTTCCAAGGACCTATGTGAGACTCTCTAGTGGAAAGAGGAGCCATGAGAAAGATGGCTGACCTCCCAGCGTAAAGGCAAAACATCTGGCCAAGATGAAGGCAAGTTTGGCGCAAACACAGACTTCCATCTGCCTAGCTTCCTCTGGTTTGCTGGCTGGCTGACTCTCCTGTCTGTGACTGGATTGTTCCATCTGAGGGTTTCCTATAAAGAAGTAGCAATAATTTCTAATCATCTTCTCTGCTTGTATCCCTTTCTTAATTTCATTTCTCTCAATACTGTGTCTTTCCCCATGATACCTCTGATGTATTTATCATAACTCATCCGAAGTTTACCACTCTAGCTTTCCAAATCCTACAATAGCTCCACACCATGCATACCCCCTATCTCCTTTCACCAACCATGTTAGAGTGTGCAAAGCAAAGTCTTTGGTTGAATTGAATTGATTTGATTCATTTGGAAAAGAAATATGGTAAAAGATTTTAATAAAGAAATTTCGATAGGAAGCTCATTGTTTAAATGCAAAGGAGGAACAAAGTGGGCAGTCACCATGGCGGATTGAACTCCAGGTTGACCTGGAATTCTGCTTATGAAAACAGAGCTGCTCTCTGGAGAATTTCTGGAAGAAATCACCTCTTCCTATAGTCCCAGTTGCATGGGGCTAACAGTAATGTCTGATGTCTCCAGTTCTAATAACAGGTATGTTGTTTCCAGTGGTTTTTGTGTGTTTGCTGAAATGAAAGTGTGGAAATTTTGTGGTCTCTTCCCTTGTCGATTGTGACTCTTCCTTAGGAGTTCATTCTATTTCAAGCCATGAACAGTGTGAATGATTGTAATTAACTCATTAATTAATATGTATACTACAATGAAATAGAGTGTCCATGTGTTGTCAAATATTAATTTTCCTGTTTTACAGTCTTTCCCTCTGCTCAGGGACTAGCTTCTCTGTGTCATGGCCATTTCTTCACCTTCCTGCGGGAGCACAGTTCTTAGACTTCCTAAAAAGAAAGATTCCTATACATGGAGAAGGAATTGGAAGTTAGTAGATATACTTCATTATTTAGGTATATACAGAAAGTCTTTCCCTAGTGACTTTTACCCTGAAATCTTATGAGTTTATCTGTAGTAAGGCTCATTTTTTTTCCTTTTTGAAATATAGATGAGAGAAGTCATAAAAATGCCATATGTAACTATGTAGGGCTTCAGCATGGAGCTGTTTAACCACCAATAGCTCTTGTGACATCACCTGTCTTCCATGTACTCTGTCAGTTTTGTATCACCATAGAGATACATGCAATCAGAAGTGTCTCAAAGCCCAGTGACCCAGATGTGCTCTATCAGAATCCTCTCTCTGAGTGCTCCTCTTCTTATGCCTGCTGGGCTGGCTCCTCTTGCCCATCCTTTGTCTTAGCTCATCTGTTGGTCATTTCTAAGAAGACTCCATCTTCAGGGTTTTGGCAAAGTCAGCAGCATGAGTTGTGTTTCTGATTTCCGTTAGGTGTACCTTGGTCAACCGCAAGTTGATTGCACTAGAATTTTTGTTTTCCTCTCTTTATTCTCTCTTTGATTTTTCAATAGAATATCTGATTTCTTCTAAAGGCCTCGGTATCCGAGACTCCTAGAAAGTTTTGTTTGGCTCATCATCCCATTTGCCCAGGAACTCTTGTTCCCACCCCCCAAGAAGCCCAATTGGATTTATGGTCTTGTTTGTTTTTTTAGTGCTGAAATATTTCCAGAAAGAAGTGATAGAACTCTCCTCGCGATCTGTTCCAAGACTTGAGCCGCTCATCTTGCTAGAATTTTAGTGGCAGCAGAAACTCATACAGCAGGATCCCATATATAATAATGCAGCACCGTCCAATTTTGAACCTCACTCTTGATATACTGTTGATATACTGAATAATTACCTTTCAACTTTTTCTCCAAACCTGTTTGCAAAAGATAATGTATAATTTTATTTGTTAGTAAATATTAATTACTTCTTAATAAATATTAATTCATATTTTTTGCTGTGCTGAGGGTTGGAGATAATTTTATTTTTAAATACTTAAAATTGTGCATATAGAACAAAAGACCACATAGTAAAAATATTCCCTTCAGCTCTTGATCCTTGTCCTCTATTTCCCTTTTCAACGGCAATAAAAATGATCAGTTTTTCTTATATATTCCTTCAGAAATAGTTCATAAGTAGATAAGGTACAATTATAACTGTACTCTCCTCAACTTTCTTCTTCTTCAAAAAATACTAACACACTTCCACATCTTATTTTGCATTTGAACTGTCTTACATTCCAGTTGATATAAGAAAATAGTTATTCTTCTTGCTGACCACATACTACTCCACTTATGAAGAGATAAGATTGTATGAAATCAGTACACTACTGATGTACATTTAGATTTTTCACCTTTTTTACTACTATAAAAAGTAAGAAAAGGTACATTCCTGTTCATTTGTCTTTGCATACTTATGTAAGAATGTTTATTGGATAAATCCTTAAAAATAAAATCGCTAGGTAAAGAGAAATATATGTTGTGAATATTAATAGATATTACCAAGTTGCACTCCAAAGAGACTGTACAAATTTATTTTTCTACCAGAAATGTGAGGGCTTGCTTCTTCTTATCCTTAAAAAATGCATATTATCAAATATCATATTCATGTTTTCAGAGTAGTTCTTCAAAATGTTGCTGTTCCAGTATTAAACTAACAATCCCACCCAATTTGTGTATCTATAGATCTTTCATTTTTTGCTTCTTCAGGCTTATTATGTAAGAATCATTTTAATTCAAATATCAGTTACTATGTATGCCAGGAACATTTTAATGGAAATCTAGTATAGATTTATTTCCTATGTTAGATAACAAGGAAAGGAAAGTGATAATTTGTTAGAGTAATTTTGTATGATTTCCCTCTTGTATTACTCTTGTTCTATGGTGGCTTCTCTGGAGAGAGATATTTTATTACAGTTGCAAAGAACAAGGAAAAATGTGTAGTCACATAGCCTGAGTTCAGCTCTGAGCTTTACTGCTGATGACTTATGTGCTTTGAACAAGTTACTTTAACTCTCAGTTTTTCAGTTATAAAATGGGGTACTCACAGTGGCTAACACTTTGAGAGAGAATAGAATGTGGCACGTAGCACACAGTAAATTTGTGATTATGACAATGATAAATATTATCATAATGTATTAAGTTAATATACTTGAAAATTGGTACATGTTTGAAAAAGGAAAGTCACATATTCTTAAAACTAAACTTGTCAGTAGTTTGATAGATGCATACAAATAAGCATTCCTGTTCTCTTTGGTCATTTACCTTTGGTCGACCCTCACCAACACCATCAGTTACACTGGAATTTGTGCCAGCACTACTAATTATTATTGATGAATCCAACTGTAGGTTATGATGGGATTTTTTTCCCCCACAGTGCATTACATTAAACAAGTAGTTGGTGTTAACTGAAAACTGGGGAATATATTTGATTTCATGAGTTCTCCTGTGCCTGTTTTAGGGTCGACTCTAATAAACATTGAACTCTAAAATGGTTTAGTAATCCAAAGCACAGACAAAGTGAAGGACAAAAGACTGATAAAAGGAAACAGAGAGATCTTATGGAAATGAGAAGGAAACCAAGAGACCAAGGTGGGGAATGGGCAAAAGGCAAAGGGACATAAAAATATTTAGGATGTATCATGTACATGTATCAACTACCCATAATGAAGCAATCATTGTATGTCACAAACATGAATTAAAATATAATAATAAAAATAAAAATGAAGGAAAGGTTACTAAAGAGGAACAGAAGGAAGAAGGTGGGGAGAAGAAGGAGAATAAAACAAATCAGGATTGGTTAAATACATATACCTACTCTGTAAGATGAGTGCAAACTTCATGTACAGCCTTCATATCCTAAGAAAAAACATATCCTCTTTAATATGATCAGATATGATGTGAAGATGTTATATTATTGAATTTAATATCTTCTAATAAAAATGCCATATATTCTGAAGAGGAACTAAAGCAAAACAGAGGCAGAGATATAAGTTTTTGTGGGAAGGAGATGAATTAATGGCTGAGAACACTGCTCTCTCTTTGCAGGCCCTGGCACATTACATTCTTGTTTTTGGCTTTGAAAGTTCTTAAGTTCATTCCCAACCCTAGTGAGGAAGGAGGAGAAATTGACCAAGAGGTGAAACAAGTCATTTCCCTCTTGGGAAACTTGCAATTCCACTGCAATCTGTTTGCCAAAGCACAGCATAATGAGTTACTATATTGTGAGATTCATACCTGGTCCTCAGAGAGTTGAAGTTACACATCTGTTATGGGCTGCTGGCTCTGTCCTTATTGGCTATACTTGATTCCACAGAAGTAGAAAATGAATGGCCGCTTAGCAGCTACAGGCATAGTGTCATCCCTAGCAGTAGGGCTATCCCTTGAGAACAGACTAAAAGAGTCATTCACAAAAAACCACCCTTGAATAGCTGTAATGAATCCACCCTTTTCTACAGTTTTTAAATCATCTCTGCACTTTAGGATGTGAAGACATTATCTTTTGCTCAGCATGTCTGGGTGCAATGGGCCTGCCATACAAAGAAGTCCACTGGGATATACTTTAAGATCTGTAGTTCATATGGACTTTAAAAAGGATGTGGGGAGTGGGTTCAAGCCCCTAATCACAAAGTTCATGGGCTTCTGAAAGAAAGCATGCTTAGTTTCATCCAAAGAAGAGCAAAAAAAAAAAAATTGAAATCACAAACTCTTACAAGGTCTATAGATAGAAACCTTAAGGTTAATAGAATTGCTGAATATTTGGGAAGGAAGAAGGATTGAAATTTTCCTTTCTGAATATCTTCAAAACTAGTAAATATGTTTTAAATTTAGAAATGTTTTATTGTGAACCATCAGGCCAGAGAGGCAGTATACAGAGTCATGGAACTGTTTATCAACCACAGTTTAAAGTATGTTAATTCATCATATAAAGTAGTTGCATGTGGTTTGGATATATTCTGGAACATTAGTGCACTAGTTTGGAGCCATATCTAGGGGTGAGAAAGAGAGAGAGATCTTATGTCAGTACAGTTTACAATTTTTACACTGCTATCTGCCACTATGATTTTTAGGACTTAAAGATATTTTGAATATTAATTATATAACTAGGGAACCTTCCAATGGAGTAGACTAAAGGAGAAAAAAATATAAGTATCACCAATCAAATATTTTCCTTACTTATTGCCATATTTGTTCTATAAAATCATTTTCTTTGTCTTTGCCAGTACAGCTGCTGAACCACTTCTGGACAGGAGCAACCCAGTTCATGAATATCTGTTTGCTCAAATAAACTCTTTAAAGTTGCAAAGTGCCTTGGCTTACCTTTGTAACAGTTTTACCATTTTATTATTGAATGTAGGATGTACATTGACCATTTTGTAGGCTAATAATGTCAATCAAAACTTTCCATTCCTGTTTTATCACAGGATAAACCAGGTTATGTACTTCCTATTTATTATATCTAATATGGAGGAAATTGTGTAGAGGAAATTGTGGGGAGAGAGACAGATGGAGAGGTATTCACCAATAGGAGAGAAGATTATAATTCAAATTTTAGAACAAACTTCTGAAATAGCCACAAAATATTAGGCAAACTACCGATTCACAGCATCTCTGTGGACACAGTTTTCAATTTTGAATTCAACTAAAATTTATAGAGCAGAGGATGTTATTTCTAGAAGAGTCATTTTTGGTATGTTTTATTGTCTATGTGACTAGAATTATATACCTTTTAAATTCTGAGTACATTGGAAGTTAGGGAAGGAGTTTAGCTTTTAATTCAAAATTAGGGAATTAAATTATAGACAAAAAAGTACCCATTACCTCTCAAAATGAAGGTGTTTCAGAGGAAATCAGATTTGTTTGCAGAATCATCCTTCTCTTATCCCCAAAGCTTGTGCCACACTCTATCTGCAAAAGTTCTTAGATGTTACTACAAGGAGTCTTGTTTGCAGATGGGAAATGAGAGAGTGATAAAGGTGGTGAGCAAGAGCTGCGAAGTTCAGTAATGGAGTAATAATCTAAGTGTCCATCTTCCTGATGGATGGAACTGTATTTCAGGAGAGAATATGATGTCACATATGTATTCCAAAGGAGAGGCAGATGTTATAGAGAGCTCGTGTCCTGTGAAGCAAAGTCTTCGCATCATTATGAGTGTCTAACCCTTTCAGAGGCCTGCTGGCACATGTTTTGATGTTAACATATTATATGTGGCAAAACCAGGGCCCCTGGAATCAAGTGCATTGTGTAAGGTCTCCGGGTGATTCATGACAGACGCGAGCCTTTATAAATTTACTTTTCTAATTCCTACATGAATACTCCTTTTTCACCTAAATCAGGTGGTCTTTTAATGATGGCATATGATTTTTTTCTCAGAATTGCTAAATATAAAATTACCAACTGTAGAGGTTTGAAATTGGAAATGACATTATGACCTCATCTCTTGGACATGGGATGAACTACAGGAATGGAATGAAATTTAGTTCTGAAATCTAAGAGATGACAGAAATGGAATTGATATTGTCCATAACAGTGGGCAGAATAAAAATGTAAAGCAATAAATGGGCTACTCCTCTGTTTCAAAAAGGATGGAAAGCAAGAAAATTAGAGATACAAAAGCTGAAGGGAGGAAGACGTGCTTATGTCCTGTGACTGGTTTTCCAGTGTACTCTTGTAACTCGGCTACTGATCCTCCTCACTGCATGTATTACCTCTGTCACCTTGATGGAGGGGTTCATGCTCAGTGTGTGCAGTCCATCCCCACTGCAAGACAGTTGCTTATCATCCCCATGAAAGAAGTCACATCAAGTCATTTTTGCATCTTGTTTTCAAGTAGTCTTTTTGAAACATTCTCCTATCCAGAGTTAAGATTCCTCAGCTCATCACTATAGGTTTTATTAGTGTCTTGTGCTTGTTTATAACTATTATTCTTTGGGAGATGGTTGATTTCTATGCTGTTTAGGATGCACAGAAAATGGATTAGGAATTACCCTAGAGGCATACCACAACTAAGAAGAGAATAAGATTAAAAAGTATGATTCAGTTTACCTTTATCCTGGCTGAGCCACCGTCCAGATGCTTGATGGCTTGTTCGGCTTCTGTTGGTGAGCCCAGTAGACTGTATCTTGTCTCTTTTCAGTTTTACTCTACTACTCTCTCCCCCACTAACAGGTTTGTTAGCTCCAGTTGCTCCCTGACACCCCTGCTCCCAAGTCCATGCTGTACTCTACCTATGCCTTTGTGTGTGTATCTCACTACCCAAAGCACCAAAAATCTTACAGCAATTTTCACATATCACAGAATGCTCATTGCATTTGTATTGCATTATTTATCTATATGTGCAACTAAAGAGCCAAGCTCTGGGCATTTCAAAGTCTAGAAAGATATATTAATCATCTTTATATCTTTGCTACCTAGCGCAGAATCAGATACGTAGTAACTGCTAAATGCACATGTATTGAATTAATTAGACTAATCACTTGAAACTTTGTGCCACAGGAGAGAACTATGAGAATAAGTATAGATTTCTTACTAAGGGACAAATATTTTCATGTTCACAAAGTGAGAAATCGTAGTTGATCCAATGAAAATATCATAGATTACCACATTGACAATTGTCCAACTCCTGAAGAAATTTGTTCTCAGGACTCCTTACTGAATTATATGTTAGGAGGATAAAGTTAAATATTAGGAAAGCAATTTTACAGCGGACCAGTCCATCTTTCACCTGGCTGGTGCTTGTTCCAAGAGACGTTCAAGACACAAATCTATTTTATGCATTATTGTTCTACACATGTCACATTGGTAGGTTTTATGTCTTACTCAACCCAGACAGAAATCTATATCTATTCCTGTATTATGTTTATAGACTTCTGTAAACTTCAAACTGATCCTCAAAGAGAACAAAGAAAATGACTTAGAGCAAAAAAACCAACCAAATGAAAACCATCAACAGCACTGATAGTAAGGGTGAAACAAACAGAACCTCGAGGTCTAGTTATATCTGCTTACCATTAATTAGTTTTTGGTTCAGAGGAAATTTCTCTGAGCCCTTATCTTTAATCATAAGAGGTGTAATCTCACCTGATAAGAGGAAAAATGTTTGCACAGAAACAGCCCCCAACCCTGTGCTTTCCATACCAGTGTTTGACCTCATAGATACTGACGGCCCTGGTGTCTCACAGCTTGAACTACTCATTAATTATTTGAACTTGTAACAATGGAAACATCACATTTCCAGGCCTCGTGGGTACCAGTCTGACCTTTCTGATTTGCCAGAGGGGAATGTCTTCTTTTGTAACATGCTGTGTAGGAGATAAGACAGGAATCAGAATTTGAACAAACTGAGTAGATAGAAGATAATTTCCAGGATTTTAATGGGAGTGGCAGGTTGTGGTAGCTGGTTTACAGTCTTGTATGAAATAAATTCAGGGTTTTTATCCTATTTCAAGTAAGCTTGCATTGTTAAGAGTGAGGAGCATCCTCTACTAAAGTCACATTCTGATTTTTTATATTGTTAATCCTATATTTCATAAGTCCCTTATTGCTCCTGGATGTTGTCCTTCATGGCTAATGGTTAACTGAATCTAATGAACTATTGTTTTCACAAGGCTTTATATGGTGGCATGGAACAACCCTTCATATTTTCTTGGCCAATGTAGACATGATTTATTGCCAAAAGTAGTATTGCACATCAAAATTACTTCTTCCTAAATGAGTGTGACCTTCAGTAGTCACTCATTGTGCTCATGATGACTTCACTTCTTCCTAAGATTCTTCTTCTTCTGGTACTTAGTGTAAATGGAAGAATTCAACTCCTTGTCCATTGTTACTGAACCTCCATTTCATTTCTCTAGTAGATCATCAGCAACTGGGAAACGGAGTTTGGAAATTAGCCATAGTCACATTAATGTACCATGATTATAAAATTTCTTTGAGCAGAAAGGATACACAGAAACACTAAAAAGGGCAACCCAAGAATAATTATTTGTCACTTTTTTTAGACCAATGATACCCAGAGACTTGGGTTCTGATTTGTCGTCCTATATCTACTTTAGACTATTCTAAAGATGAGTTAGATGAATTCCTTATGAGGGGAATGGATGATAGGAAAACTATTTGATCCCATTAGAATTTTTTTCTTTTTAGTCCTCGAGATGGGATGCAGGGTTTTCACAATGAACTACATCCTAGCACTATTTATTATTTTGTGTGTTGAGTCAGGGTCTCTCTGAGTCACTAAGTTGTCCCAGGCAGCCTGAATTTTCAGTCCACCTCCTACAGTTTTCCAGAGTGCAGTGGTTACAGTCGGACACCACATCTAGCTCCAATGGTATATTTTGAAGGAAATATAAGGCTCTGTTCTTTGCAATGAATTCCAGCCTGCTTGGAATGAAACAAGAGGAGAGTGGTTTCAAGTTAACTTGTGAAAGAGGAACAGTTATTGAGGCCACAATGACTGCCATTCCTAAGGGTTGGCAGGCCACTCCCATTTTTGAGAGTCTCACTGGAAAGAATAATGTATGCAGGATTCCACGGAGCAGTCCTACCAGTTAGCCTTATCCCTGCCTTCTTTCCAATCTGGGGCACTGCAGTGGAAGCTGATATGATATGCTATTTGATTCTTTCACTTCATGGGCAGCTCTTACTTAAAACAATGTCAGAAGAAAATGATGATATCCCTTCAGGGAGCTAAACCTCATCTAGTATTTGTATTCATGGAAGAGTATTTTTCCCTTCCTATGTAACGTTGTACTTGGCTCTGATTTCATTGTCTTCATCTTGGAGGGCATACGTGTACTCTCCTATGGTATAGTGGCATCCTTTTGTTCCAATTGATTTGCACCGAAGAACTGGTTTGTTAGACC
The DNA here is from genome assembly GCA_004026965.1 of Petromus typicus. Lineage (NCBI taxonomy): Eukaryota > Metazoa > Chordata > Mammalia > Rodentia > Petromuridae > Petromus > Petromus typicus. The sequence continues at coordinate 150,350 of PVIR01000171.1, forward strand.
TTCTTCCCCCAAAGTGTTGGCTCATGCATTTATTGATAAGGATTTCATCACCTTTTTATGTGACTGCATGTTAGTTTAGCATTCCTTTCTAAATCACCACTCCGTTTATAGTTCAATTATTATTGATTTGCATGCTGCCAGTGAATAATGCTTCCAAGTTATGTGCTTGGGAGGCAGGTTAACTTTCAAACTCACACTGTCTTTCGGAGAGAATGTTTGCACTAAAAATAACGAAGCACTTACTTAGCTATTGATCTCACACATGAGTGTCTTTGACAGTGAGTACACTTCCATCTCTGCATATTTGTTTTTAAGATTAGAGGCCTGGCGGGCCACTCTCCTGAATGTACTTAGGGGCTGTCCCACTTTTCTATAATTGGCCATGTGGTAAACACAGATTTTAAACTTGAGAGCCAAATGACCTCTGTCATGACTACTCAGTTTGACCACTATAGCATGAGAACAGCTATAGACGTTGAATGAAGTAATAAGCAAGGCTGAGTTCCAATAAACTTTATTATAGTAGATTTTAAGACAGAGGTAGCCCACCAGCACTGGGGTCCTGACATTTGCCCTACAGCAAGAGGTGCATTTTAGAAATTTTGTTTGCTAATCAGACTAAACTATCCAAAACTCCAAAATGTAAGTTATGTGGAAGTTTGGAGAACTATTCCCTTTGAGGGACAATACTGCAGTGCAGAACAAGACCGAGTGTTCATCCCTATATGACATTTGCCTTCTATTTGGAGGTTTGTGAATATATAAATACATAAAGGAGTTTACATAATAATAAGTATGATGAATAAAAGTAAATGAGGGGAAAAATCTGTGGATAGGAGGAAGCGCAGCTTGAGGAGGAAGTGCAGTATTAGAAGTTTTGTTGAGAAAATGGTATTTGGCATTTGAACCTTTAATATTTGCATGATGAAAATGATACAGTTTTAAGAAAGTGTAGGGGAAGAGTACTTTGTAGAAAGCCATTTTAAAAAGTCAGAGGATTGTGGAAGGACCATACTTGGTGCCTTTGAGGAACAGTAAATTCTTAGTGTGGTTGGAAAGGGAAATTGACCTTTTGACTTTATCTTCATTTGTCTCCATGGGAGTGATTTATATTCAGAATTTTAAGTGATTTTTGTTCGTTTTTTGGTTATTCACTTGAAGGGGCAAATTCACATATATCCACAGTATGTGGTATCAAAATATCATTTTCAGAAGTTCAGATCCACTATTACTGGACTGGAAGTAAGCTGGTGCTTCAGTTGAGAGACACTTAACTTATATTTAAACAATATTTAAGGAAATGATGAGGATGGAGAATGTGAATCAGTGATGGGGTGTCTGTCAGCACCAGTAGAGGCCTACATTCCATCCCCAGCACATATGTGTGTGTGGGGTGCACAGACACACACACACACACACACACACACACACACACACACACACACACAGAATATCAGAGATGAGACAAGTGGGCTTAAGAGAATGATGCTTTATATCAACAGGTCTAATTATTTACACAACAGGAAGGATTCCATAAGTCACTCATTTTTATCAAAATTGGCTAGAATAGTTCAACTGTCATTTTCACTAAAGATGTCTGATAATGCAAACTCACCAGGTGAGACAAGAAAAAAATTTCTTATCCTACCTGAAAGAAACCAACTTGGTTTGTTCTCCAGATATGACTGCATCTCATCTGATATTATATGGCAATTTTCTGTGGCTTTACAATAACGTTATATTAAATCTTTTGTTTGAGGTGGTAAAACACTAATCCAAGAAGAATTTTCTATATCTAAATAAAATCCCTGGAGTTAATTTGACTGAAAAATCAAATTCTTCACCTAAATTAAACAGAATTGAAGGAAATGGTTGCAACGGAATGAGATCCAGCTTAGAGAAGTTAATTAGACTGTCTTGCCTAGAAGGAAAAATTTGTTTTCTGGGCGATGGTGTTTGATACCAGTGCTTCCAAAATATGCTAAAGAATTCTGCTAAGAATTGCAAAAAGAGACTAAACCACTCTAAGCAAGTAAACTATTCCAATTTCAGATAGCCTGAAGTAGAAAAGTCAGTCTGAATTAATGAAAGAGTTTATCATGGTTTTGGAAAGAAAATCAAATTGATTTCAAATACATACAATAATTCAACCAAGGTGTTTCATGTATGTGTTTGTGTGTGCTCTTTATTTCTATCCTATTAAATGATTTTTAAAGAATGCATAAGCCTAACATTATTACTGCTTTAGTTAATTAAAATAAAATATGTTTCTAAGTTACTTGTGGCATGGTAATAATATTTTGTTTTTATAAGCAGGGTCCATTGGCTTGAACAACTTGTCTGATAATTTTAATTTACTTCCCATATCTATTCTTCATGGACACTATAAATGAATTTATCAGCCCAAGTTCTGTTAAATTCTAATGTTGTGTTTGATTGAGAATAAATAGTTTTATTGAACATAGAAATCTAAGGGCAGCATCTCTGCTAACATAATCCAGAATCTCTAAAAGTTTAGCTTTCTGAGAAAATGAAGGCAAAGAGATTATATTATATAGCATGTGGTACTGTTTCTATCTTGTCTTAGCATAAGAAATTTATGCTTTTAAAAATATTCTAAAAAACTTAAATGTCCTTGGTGTTTCCTGTATGTACCTAAGGAGACATCATAATCCCTGAAGCTCTAAATACATTGCTTAACAATAAAATATTATTTGGTGACTGCTTACTTTTTTCTGCTTTCTAAGAAGATAGAATGTATTCATTTAGACATACTGAATCATCTCTCTCTTCTCTAGAAGTCAGCAACAGCAAATGTTATAATGGGAACATTTTTGAAATATGGATCTTAATCATTTCTCATGCTACATCCATCAGTTTACATTTTTATGCCACATTCAACTTCATTCATCTGACAACAATGAAATAATGCTACTTTTGCCTTCCACAGAAGTTTTATTGAATAGCATCAAATTCCCAGCAAATATTTAAAACATTTCACATATTCTTATAACCAGGAGTCACACATCAAAGGATACGTTCTGATTTGGAAACTTTAATGCAATGAAAAGAGTGAAAAATACATTTTGGCCTGACATGGAAGTCAAGTAAGCTGATCACTTAATTCTTGCAACATTCTTTAGAAGAGGAAGGTGGAAATCTTATTTTTTCATTTCTGGAGTATTGCAACTCCAGTTGCTTAAGCTAGTGATGAAGCTTGTATTTTTAATTTCAAACTATGGAATTCAGGAATCAAGAAGATCAAAGAGCAAGCCAAAATTGTGACTGCTAAAGGACACTAGCATTTTTACAACTTTAGCAGGGTTTCATGGATGAACGTCTATGTCCACTGTTTCATTTCCTGGACAGTCCTATAGTTTGGAATGCCAGCACCTTCGCAATTGACTTTCTCCTTTTCATAAGTAATGGAAAAAAACAGTGTAATTACTATTACCATTTGTATTTTATAAATAATGGGATGGTCATTAAAGCAGATAAAATATCTTATCTTTTTTTCTTTGTTCAGGATCACATATGAAGACGCTTTTTCTGCAAAATGCCCCTCTACTTCTCTTTGCCTTGAAATGAGAAATTCTTTCAAAATATATATTTTATGAAAACATTTCTAACACAAACATGACTTAACTTTGTTTCCTGAATAAAAAAAATGGTTATGGAATTTTCCTAGGGTGTGTAATTATGCCTGTTGCACACTTGATGGTGGCTACTTCGAGAAGTCTTCATAAGAGGTTGACTCAATCAACTCTGTTCAGTGTTTCTTACCAGGAAAATATGACATTCCAGATTTTAGGTGTTACTACTTAGCTGAATGTTTTACTTTATAAGGAGGTACCCTTCATGAAAAACAGTTGTAATTATACAGTACTCAAGTATTTCATCATTTAACTAACGGCTGATTATAAGGTAGCATGTGGCATGAGATTGTGTAACCAGTCTGGTGTCTTAGATTTGGCCCCTCTTGTTGTTTGCTTTGGAGAGAAATCATCTTTATGCCTTGATATATAACAAGGGGTAACATCAGCCTGTTTTTTCATGGGATAAAGAAGACAAGGAGATTAACAAGCACATAAATATACTCAGATCAAAAATAAGCACTAATACTAGCAAAAGGCACTTGTTGGATATTTTCTACAACTTTCAAAAAATAAGACATGTCTCAGCTGCAGTTTAAATATACATCATACATGTTAATTACACATATCTTTGCCCCAAGTGGAAAGTTAACTTTGTGTATGCAAACACATGCTAATAAAATTTTTAAAAAATAAAATATCAGAGAAACCAGGATTCCTAGCAGCATCCCTGTGACTGTGTCTCCAGTCCTCTAGTGGACTAATGTCATATAGGACTTGGAAGGGGCATCCTGGGTGTCAGGTGGAGAGAGGAGGTTCTGTTGAAGCTGGACAAGGTATTGTATAAGAGATAATAGCTGTGGAGTCATCTGCAGGCCAGCACATGGGGCTTGAATAGAATTTCCCTCATGAGACTGCTCTCCGAGGAAGTGAGAAAACTGTTACTAAAGAAGATTTGCAATAAGGGGTGAAAGTAGACTTGTGAGGGGCTCTCTCTGCCCCCCTTTTTGCTGTACCAGAGCCACTCAGGCCGGTTATGTTGTGACTGCTGGTGTCTCCTAAGTTGTCTTATTTTTGTTGCTTGATAAATCATTTATTTTCAAGATTCTTTTAAAACTTTTGTAGTTGGTACACTCTATAGTGTTTAGTGCGTTGGGTTGTGTTATTTGTCCTCTTAATCTAAGACTTTGTGTCTTGTGAGGAAGCTCTTCTTTCCAGAGCCTTGGAGTTCTGCTTTTGCCAGGCCAGAGATGGCAGGAAGCCTCCCAGTTTCCGGCCTCATGAAGTGTACAGAACATTCGTTTCCACAGACTTCTTTTTTTATTTCTAGAGCAGTTGCTATGTACCCATCTGTCCTCAAGGCATGGCAAGATGGACACCCTTCGGACTGAAGAGTGAACATATGGCTTTGTTCCTGCACACAATCTGAGCAGTTCGAATACTTCTTTTCATCTTACTGTTCTTTTTAGAATACTTTAAAGAGAAAATTATTAAAAAATCAGCTCAGTCAGGAAGGAACATCTTGGGTCAGGAGAAGTTAGATATGTATTTGGAGAGAGTGTTTGAACAAGATTCAAAAATGTTGAATGATCCATGTTAAGCAAAATTATCTAGAATGGTAAGAAGTTCAGAGAGTGGCCTTCAAAGCTTGGTAGAACATTTAAAAACCTACTATGTTCCAAGCAATGTGGTTAAAAATGTACGTTCATTTTCTTGTGTGGTCCTTTCAATAACTATGCCAAAGTGATATTATTCTGCCCTTTTGAAATGAAGTGATTGAAGTGTATTCAACAAGATTCATACAGTATTTATGGCTTGCCCATATTTTTAAGTGCTGATAATGTAGCTGTGAACATGACAGCTTATATTTTAGAGAGAGGAAAGAGGCCATTTGCAAGTTAATAAATAAATAGCATGATTTTCCCAGGACAGTACACTGCCAAGGAGGCTAAGTAGTCTCAGTGTGAGTGAGTAGGTATGGCGAGGTCTGGAAGGCCGTCCCTGGGGAGGGGCCACTGAGCTGAGATTTAAAGTGGAAATGAGAGGCTATTTTGTACAAGTGATGCAGGCAGAGGCCATGTCAGCTGAAGGTGGGAGCCCAGAGGTGCCTTTGGGGGACAGACAGGAAACGTGTGTGCAGCGATGGAGTGAAAGGGACGAGCCGCAGTACGAAGAGAGGGAAGGGCCAAACTGGTCTTGTCAGGCAAGGCAATGCGGCTGCGTGCTATTCTAAGAGCAGCAGGAAGCTTATGGGAATATTTAAAGCAGATGAGTGATGTGGTTCGATTTGCATATTCCAAAGCTTCTTCTGACAGCTGAGACTGAATAATTGATTGAAGCATTTCAGGTACAGAGAAGAAAGAGCCAAAGGGCTCAGTGGCTCACTTGGGATTCAGGACCTTCAAACCCCTACCGAGTGTGCTTGTCCTTCGCTTTGTGGCGTTGCCAATAGTAGATTGAGAGAAAGAGCACAGACAGTGCCTAGAGAGGGAAACACATTGAAAGACGCCAAAACCAAAGATTCCAGGATTTTAGAAAAATTCAGGGTGGTAGTGGCAACCACTGGGAGCCCAGGGTCAGCTTGTCTATGAGTGCAGCACTGGGGGCTCCTGAATTCCTGTTATAGGTCACACTGCGGAGGCTCCTGTAGACATCTTGCTGGGAAAAGCAACTTCCTTGCTGGGTCTTCCCATGTGCAGAGGCTCAGTTAGCTTATGTATCACATACTTTCTTGGACATGAGAATTCCAAAGTATAAATAAGGTGCAAAACAAAAATAGAGAGTAGGGAGATTCACCTTCCTCAAAGGGAGAGGATTGAGACATGGAGTGAGAAGGTGAGGAAATGAAAAAAAAAAAAAAAAGAATGCATAGGGATGTCAGTGTTATTTGTCTTGCATGCAGGTACTTCTATAATAAAGTCCGTAAGGTCCCCTGGAACCGGTGCTGACTGCTCTTTCTTCTGCCACTGCTGTGCTGACCAGTACATGTACACGCTGTGGTGTAGAGATGCAGGATATGCCTTTTAACAGGCAGCAGCTTTTAAAAAGATGGGGACCAAGCCATATGCAAAATACCACCTTACCCTGCTATGCTAAGAACCTATACATAGTGTGTTGGGGGAAAGTAAGAAGGAGGGAGATAGAATGTTCCCTGAGAATGTTTTTGGCATGTGTCAGGCTTCCCAGCCCCCATCCTCCTCCCAATCCATCGGTCAGCTCCCTGTCTGTGGACACCTTAGCCTTCAGTGCGCTCTCTGAGTAGCACATCATCCCTGACTCCACCTCCTTCTGTCATTTGTTTACCTGTTCCCTTCAGCCACCCTCTCTGTATCATATAATTGATCAGCCAGTCTTGGGTGGCTCAGGCTGGGAAGGGAGAAAGTGCTGGGCAAAGGAAAGTAGAAGAGAGGAGAGCAGTAGGCGGTGGACAATCAGTGAAGATAGCTCCCAAAATAGCCCAGCCAGGCTGCTGATAGCTCCTCTGGCAGCCTCCCCATATGGAATTTATGCACTTCACTGGGATTCTGTGTGAGACGTACTGGACCAGCTGCTTCTACAGTTGGTGGCTGTTGGTGGCGGCAGAGGGCCAGCTAAGCCTATGGGAGCAGGAATTGGAAGCAACAGACTTGGGGCCAGACACCCACGCAGGAGATGAGATTTTTCAGAATCTATTAGGACTCCAGGGTCACAAGATATCTGTGCTTTTAAAAACATTGATATGGACACTTGGTGCCAACCTTTCTTTTTTGTTTCCTTATTATTTATTTTTTTTTGATGAGGCAGATAGATAAAAGATGAGCAGTGGTCATATTGGAAATTTTTTTATATTAGAAGTCTCAGTTTGTTGTTCTTGCTAGTTTATTGAATGCTTTGGCTTTTTTTTTTTTTCATTGCTGCATCTTCGGCTAAGATTCTCAGCCACATACAGGTCAAATTTTCATAATAATACCTTGGTCTTACCCAGGGCCTTTGTTGACCAAACTGTCTCTGGAAAATTGTTGGGCTAATAATACACATAAATGCAACCTTGGTAAAGGATTTGGCTCTGCAGAGTTGCTAAGACTATGTCATGTAGCAGATACACTGCTCCTCATCTTGAGAGGGGCCCTCTTCTCAGAAAGAAGTCACCTTCTACATGCTCTCACAAATTTATAATCAAGTCGTCTAGTAGCAACCGTACTTCTAATTACAACTTTAGTCTTGCATCCTGTTTGTTCCATGAAGGCCCGCGGGGGTGCCCTATAATTTGTCAGACTTCTAGTCTGAAATGTGTCTACTTCATCGGAGTCCTCAAGTGTTAAAATTATAGCAGCTTGACAAAGTTAAGATGTTTCTATTTTCCAAACCAAGATACTTGGGGTGTGGAAATAAAGAGAACATTGTGTATTCTTTTATCTGTTCTGATGAGAAGGAGACAGAGAAAAACAAGTTTCTCCTTAAAATTCCTAACTTCAAGTCCTGCCTTGAATGTAGATATTGTTGTTCAAAAAGGCTTTCACCCACTTTTTGCTGGATATTCATTAAAGTTTAAGATTGGAACAGCAATTTTATTGCCTAAGGAAGAGTCTAGGTGAAATGTAGTTTCCTCTTTTCCATGTTCAAAGCATCCAGCTCATTGGCTGCTTTGGGATGGAGGAGACGCATTTTGATAAGTGTGTTCAGCAGCTGATGTTGATTGTCTTGGAGTCACAACTTGAGAAACTCAGGCTTTTTAGTGATTTTTCCCCCTCATAGCTTAATACTATAATTTGGAACCATCAAGAAGAGAAGAAATTGAGAGGAAGTAAAATAGCATAATTTATGCCTTCGGTGAGGGTTTAGTGAGCTCTACTATTATGACATAATATGTACTTTTGTTTCATTTTGTTGCCCAATTATTTTCTTTTCTGTACAATCCATGTTGAGCTGGATGATTTACATGAGTAGCAAGATAGAACATCAGCAGTGGAAGGCCGAAGAAAAGAGATGGAATACATAGATAGGGCTGGAGCTGAAGTTTTCTTTGTGTCTGTTTTGGTGATTTTCTTGCTTTGGCCCAGATAAGATCCACATTTCCTTTGATTTTAGTGAACCTTAAAGGAGCCACAAGGTGTAATTACCTGGTCACATACCAGTGGTCTGGAGTCAGTGAAGACAGAGTTTAAGTGCATTGGTTACCTGCCAATGCCACCTGCTGTCCTCCACCCCTGAGAGTCTTTTGCTTGGGGTCTGGGAGGAGCCCAGCTGTGTGAGACTCCAACTTGAATGCAAAGAGACATTGTGCACTTTAGCTTCTCAATTTGCAATGGTTCATTCAGAATCAGACCATTTCCAGCCTTCAGAAACCTGGAACCTTCCTTTCCTTTAGTTCAAAAGCAAATTACCTTTGCACTAGAAGTGGCAAACAAGTTCCTATACAATGAAATAAACCTCTGTCCACTTCATGTCTAAGGTTCCTTTGCTTGTGTGTTGATGTAGTTGGGAATTTGACGTTGGACCCAGCTGTGAAGAATGATGGCATGGATCCTTCTGAATGCTCCTGGAAGATGTCTTCCTGGAAAAGCTGCACCCCAGTCCTGGTCCTCTGTCTTTATTTTTATAGAAATTTTCCTCTCCTTGGCTCCTTCTCAGCAGGAAAGCCAAGATTCTCTTAGAGTCTGCTGTTATTGGTGGTCAGCTCCCTTTGCTCTTGGTTCTGCCACCACCAGAACTAGAGAGAGAAAAAGAGACTGTCACCATTTGGGTGGCTTGTTTTCCATTCTGCTCTTCAGTTACTCCTAGGCTGAAATGCAGCAGCGATCTGATTTTTCTATATTTCCTAAATTCTAGTTTTGCATATTATGTCACAAGATAGCAGTTATTCCAGAAATAGTGATGTACATAGATCTAAAAAGTTCTGCTTTTAAAAGTTTTAGGCTTGTGTTGGATTAGGTAGCATATTTTTGAGATGATTCTTTGGAACTTAAGGATAAGGATTTGTGTAGAATGTAAGGAAAGTTAAATAGATTTCTTTTCTTTTCTTTCTTTCTTTTTTTTTTTTTTTTTTTGAAATGAAGTCTTGTTTTGTAGCTCAGTTTGGCTCTGAGCTCACTAGGTAGCCCAGACAAGCCTCAAACTCACAATAATCCTCCTGCTTCTGCCTCCTAAATGCTGGGATTACAGGCGTGAGCCACCATGCCCAGCACTGTGGTATGTGGTACTGTTTGCCAGTGCTCAGCATACCCAGCATTATTGTATTTGGTTACCAGGGATAGAATTCAGGACCTTGTGCTTCCAAAGCAGGTGCTGGAACTACTGAGCTAAATCCCCAGTCCTTAAATAGATTTTTTTTTAAATGAGCAATGAGAAAGAGTGGTTTTAAGGTACACATTAGAAATTAGTAATGTAATTAGATTGTTATGTATTAAATATCAGAGCATAGAATGATTGTCAAGGAAAATAGGACTAGTGCACATGTACTTCACATATCTTCATTCTCTTTATTCTCCTTCCTTCCCATGGTCCTCTCTCCCTCCCTCCCTCTATCTTTTGATTCTCTCTCCTTCCACCATTTTCATTTCTTCAGTTATTGTTTGCAGGATATAGTGACTACTCTCATTATGAGTAGTTGGCACATGGCTATGACATATCCCAAGTCCCATATGTCTCCTCTCTCTCAGACTTTTGATCTCCTTCCCATTTGCAAAAGATCCACCTCCTTTTTTTTTTTTATCAATTCCTTATTTTGCTTTTGCTTCATTTGTACTTTAGATTTCTTGTATGGGAAAAGACATATGGTATTTACATTTTTATGTATGATTTATTTCACTTAACATCATGTTTTCAAGGTACAACTATTTTCTTATAAAAGTCTGAAATGTATCATTCTTGGTGGCCAAGTACTATTCCATTTTATATAGATACTATGTGTTCTTTATCCATTCATTTGTTGATAGACATACAGCATAGGTTGCTTCCAAGACTTAACTATTGCAAATTGTGCTGCTATAAATATGGGTCTGCATCTACTGCTATAATTTGATGCCTGTAACTCTTTCGGGAAGATATTTAAAAGGAGAATTGCTTGGTCGGCAGAATTTCTGGTTTTAGTTCTTTATAGAAGTTTTTATACTGATATCCATAGTGACTGTATTAGTTTATATTCTCATCAGCAATGTAAGATATTCCTTTTTCACTACAGCCTCTCTGCTCTTTGTAATGTCTGATTTCTTAATGAGTGCCATTTTTTCTAGAGTGAGGTGAAACCACAGCATTATAATTTGTATTTCTTTAATAGCCCCTGGACTTCAACAACTTTTGATGTAGTTCTTGGCCATTTGTATTTCTTTCTCTAAGAAGTATCTGTTCATTCCAGGTGCCTTTTTTATTGGGCCTTTCATTATGAGGTGCTTAGCAAGCATGTTTTGCCATTCTGTAAGGTGGCCTTTCATTGTTTTGGTTGTTTCTTTTTTTCATGGAGAAGATTTTAAATCTGATATAATCCTACTTGTTGACTTCTGCTGTTATTTTATAGTTAAAATTTGCTCAGAAAGTCCTGGCCTACATCTATGCCTTCAAGAATTTTACTTAAGTTATCTTTCCATAGGTTCAGTGTTTCTATTTTTTTTTTTTTTTTGAGACAGGGTCTCACTTTGTGGTTCAGGCTGGCCCTAAGCTCATCCTCAAACTCACATCACAGCAATCCTCCTGCCTCTGCCTCCCGAGTGCTGGGATGACAGGCGTGAGCCACTACGCCTGGCACTGTGGTATGTGTGGCTTATTACGGCTGGGTGTGAGTCTCCACACCCGGTATTGTATGTGGTTACCAGGGATCAAACCCTGGCCTTTGCACTTGCAAGACAGGCACCGGAACGACTGAGCTAAATCCCTGGCCCTCAGTGTTTCTATTTTAAAATTTAGGTCTTTGATCTTTTATTTTAGTTTAGTGCATGGTTAGTGAAATTAGTCTTGCTCCGATCTTCTTCATGTGGAGAATCAGTTTTCCCTGTACCATTTACTAAAACGACTATCTTTCCTCCAGCATATGTTGTTGGACACTGTCAAAGACCAGGTGACTGAATGTGTTGAGTTGTACCTGCATTTTCCAAGCTACCTGGCCCCCCTCCTTTCTTTTGCCAATACCGTGTTGATTTTATCACCAGGTTTCTGTACTATAACTTGAAGTCAGGTATTGTGATGCTTGTTGGTTTGCTGTAGCTGCCTATGATTGATTTTGCTATCTTGGGTCTCTTCTGGTTAATTTTAGGATATTTTTTCCTACATTTGTGAAGAATGCTATTGGTCTTTTGGATGGGATTGCATAATATATATGTGTGCATGTATAATGTAGAACTATGGCCATCAGATAATACTGGATCAGTCTATCCAGGAACAGAGGGTATCTTTCCATTTTCTGATGTCTTCTTTACTATCATTTTTTTCTGAGTCACTGTAGTTTTTCACTGTATAGGCCATTTACTTCTTTGGTTATTTTAATTCCCAGGTAAATTTTTTATACTGCTGTGAGTGACATTACTTTCCTGGTTTCTTTCTAGTGAGTTCATTATTGGTGTACAGAAACAATGTTTATTTTTTGTGTTGATTTTGCATCCTGCTGTATGGCTGAGCTTGTATTAATTCTAGGAGATTTTTGGTGGAATTTTTTTGGTCTTCTATGTAGAGAACCATGTCATTTATGAATAATGATAGTTTGATCTTTTTCTTATCCATATCCCTTTATTTCTTTTTCTTCCCTTATTGCTCTGGCTAACGTTTCAAACAGTAGTGGTGATAGTGAAATCTTTACCTTGCTCCTCATTTTAGAGGGAAACCTTTCAGTTTTTCCTCATTTCATATGATGTTGACCATTGATTTGTCATTAATGATTTTTATCAGATTAAGGTAAGTTCCTTCTATACCTATTTTCTTCAGGGTTTTCTTTTGTCATAAAGAGATATTGCATTTTGTCAAAGGTTTTTTCTGCATCTGCTGCTGTGATCATGTCATTTTTCCTCCTCGGTCATGCTAATGTCATGTGTCACATGTGTTGATGTCCATATGTTGCAGTTTCCTTGCATTCCTGGGAACAAGCTTATGTGGTCATGATGCCTGATCTTTTTGATAATTTCTGCACTGTATTTGCCAACATGTTAATGAGGATTTACATCTATGTTCATTAAGGAGACTGGCCTGTAATTTGCTTGTTTGGTTGGACTTTTATCTAGTTTGGTGACCAGAGTGACGGTGGCTTCCAAAAATGAAGCACTGCCTCCTTTTCTACTTGATGAAAGAGTTTGAAAAGTGTTGATAAAATAATCTTCTTAAAAGTCTTAAAAATCAGCAGGGAATTCATCAGGTCCAGGGACTTTCTTATTTTGTAGGGTTTGCATTATTGCCTTATTTGATTATGAGTTGTGCCATAGTTTTATGTCTTCTTGGTTTAGTTTTGATAATTTTCGTATTTCTAGGAATCTGTCCCTTTGTTCAAGATTTTCTAATTTGTTGGTGTACAGTTTTTCATAGAAGTTACTACATATCTTCTGGATTTTGACACTGTCTATTTTGATTTCACCATTTTCATTTCTAATTGTTTCGACATGAATCTCTCCTTTTGGTAAGTTTGACTAATAGTTCATGTATTTTGTTTATTCTTTCAAGAACCAGCATTTTGTTTAATTTCTTTTTGTGTTTTTATAGTCTCAGTTTCATTAATTTTCATTCTGCTCTTAATGATTCCCCCCCTTAAAGTAGGCTTGGGCTTGGATTGTTGTTTTTTTGTAATGTTCTGAGGGTCACTAGAAGTTGTTTATTTGAACTTGCTCTGTAAGTCTAAAACAAACATTAAATACAGTAAACTTCCCTTGCAGGACTGCTTTCATAGTGTCCCATGAATTCTGTTGTGACATAGTGGGATTATCATTTGATTTCAGACATTGTTTAATTTCTTAATTAAAATTAAATTCTGTGACCTTTTGATTATTCAGGAGTATGTTAGTAAGAACCTAGGTGTTAATGTATTTTCATTGATTTCTAGTTTTACTGTAAAATGGACTAATACTGTTCATGAGGTGAATTTGATTCCTTTGTATATATTTAAGGAGGCTTTGTGGACTATTATATGATCTACTTCGGATAAAGTTCCATGCACTGTCAAGAATGTGAATTTTATTGTAGTAGGGTTGGACATTCTGTAGATATCTGTTAAGTGTAGTTGTTCATGTGGCTCATTTCTACTATTTCTTAATTGACTTCCTTGTTTAGTTCATCTATCTTTTGATAAAAATGGGGTATTGAGGTCACCTACTATGTTTGTGTTGTTATTAATTTGATCCATTATGTACTTCAGTCAATCTTCTTGATAGATGGTTCCCTTAATTAATATGTAATAACCATCTTTGCCTCTTCTGATAAGTTTGCAGTCTCTTTTGGATCAGTTTGAAATTTACTTTGTCTGAAAGTTGAATTGCTTTCCCAACTTGCTTTTGACATATTGTTTTCTCTCCTTTTATTATTAGATTATGAATTTTTTTGCATTTGATGAATTTCTCAAATTCAGTAGACTATGAGATTCTATTTTTTTGTTTTTTCTATCCAGTCTGAAAATCTATGTCTTTAAATTAGGAAATTGAGCCCATTGACATTGAAGGCTATTGTGGAAGAACACTGGTTTATTTCTGTCCTTGTGTTCTGATAAGTTTTTTGTTTCTCCTTTTTTTGTTTAGCTATTTGACTTGTTTGATATGTTTATTCCATCTGAATATTTGGTTTTGGGCTTTGTCATCTCTGCCTATGACTTTTTTTTTTTTTTTGGTATATTTTGGAGCACTTGTTTGGTGTAGATAGGGAGATAAGAGGTTTTGTTGTAGAATGTTCTTATCTGTCCATCTATTTTGAAAGAAAATTTTGTGGAATATATTAGTTGCAATTAGAAGTGTCCTTCTTTTAGAGTTTGAAACTCTTCAGTCCAGGCTCTCTTGCCTTTAAAGTTGGTGTTGAAATGTCTGCTGTCATCCTACTGAGTTTATTTTAATATGTGACTTTTTGCTTTTCACTTACACTTTTAAAATCTGTCCTTTTTTGGTATCTAGGATATAAGATGTGTCACCAGGGCTTCTGTTTTCCTCACAGGTAAATAATCCTCTATGAGCCTCATGCCCCTGTGTGTTGAAATCTTCCCTCATACTTGGAAACAAATATTTTATTCCACCTGTGGTCTCTCTAATTTCTCTCTTCTACTTTGCCTTAGGTTTGACCTCTTAGACTTGTATAGTACGTATTGGATGATTTGTTGTTGTTGTTATTCCCTTTATGTTTTAAAATTTCTGAGTAATTAGTAGCAAATTACCATTTGTCCTCGATTTCAGAAACCTTGCCTTCACATTGGCCATTTCTGCAGCTTATGAATACTATACAATTTTTAAATCTCTATTTCAGAAGACATCTTTTGGTGGAGTCTACATTTGTAGTAAAGTTGTCATTTATGCTTTGAACTATTTTGATCAGCTTTGTCGTTATTTTATTTGTTTCTCCCATATGCATGTTGGTCCTTTTGTATGTTAGTTCAATAATTTTATAGATTATGTCTTCTTCAAACTCTTTGAACTTGCCAAGTTATTTTTCCTTTGCCATCATTAATTTGTACAGCTCCACTACCTGATATTTTTTTCCCACGCCCTCAGTGGCCCCCAGGATCTGCGTTGGAAAAGTTGGGTGGTCATGTGGGCCCATATTTACCTTTATTTTCCCATGTTCACACACACATGTATGCGTGCATCAGTATAGTTGTGTGTGTTTGCTGTTGAAAGTCAAGGTCAAGTCGGGTAAGGAGATTTTGTAGTTGATATAAATTTTTTTTGGCTAGAGTCTATCTCATGGTGATGTGTTATTGGCTTTGTTTGACCTGAGATAGTGTTCACCCTGTCAGCTGTTCAATTTAAATGGTTTGGGTGCTGCTACTGTATGCAAGGAGAGAATTACTAGCATCAACAGATCTAATCATGTATTACTTATATGTATTCAGCCCTATAGTTTGAAATCCTACATTTTACATCCATGTTTTCATTCTGTAGCAGTAGGCAGTGTACTGTATTGTGGTTAGCAGTTGGTCTGTGATGTAGACAGAAAGGAAGTGAGAAGAAGGGATAAGTGAAAGAAGAATGTGAGTGAGTAGGAGGAGAATGAGATTGGAGATGATAACAGGTAAAATAGTGGACAGGGGATTAGCTTTTTGGGGAGGTCTTTTAAAGTTAGAGTAAAGTGCAAGTATTGAAGGTTTTAAGTAGATATTTTTGGGAGTGAGGGTGGAATATAGCAGATGTGAGGTGTAACAGGATATAGAAAAAATGTGAAAAGAACTTAAAAATTAGGAGAAATAAATAAAAAAAATAGTGTTGCTGTAGGAGCAGAAATGAAAAGAAAAAAATGGGGGAGAAGACCAGAGTGAGTAAAGATATTACAAAGTGAGAGAGAGAGAGAGAGAGAGAAAGAGAGAGAGAGAGGAGAGAGACAAAACAGAACAAAATAAACAACAAAAAAAGAGAATTTGGTGGGAACACAGGTCAAACAGTCCAACAAGAGCACATCCACATAACTCCCAGGTGGCTACGATGCCCCTTCTTGCTTCCACGCAGCCCCTTCTTGCTTTAGCCTTGGCCTGTTTCCCTGCAGACTGTCTGTTTTCCTTCTGTCTTAGCAGCCTGCCTGGCAGCAGGGAGGTGTGTCTGTTCTCTGAGCAGCCTCGCTGATGCAAGCTGGACTTAGAGTGTGGCGGAGCACAGCCTTTTGTCTCTGTCCCCTCATCCAACCACCTCGGTTATTTTGGGATGAGGAAAATGTGAAAGAATTTTCCTGCGCTGAGCTCTATGTCACTTTCAGTCCCGAGTGTGATGATGGTGTGTGTTCAGATTGTCTTGCTCACTCTGACTTTTGTCTTTGTGGGAAGGACAGGGAAAGGCTTCCTCTGAGCTAACTGTCAACACCTGCTCTCTCCCTTCACTCTTCTGGGATGTGATCCATGGGGGGGGGCAGCTCATGGCTCAGTGGGCACCTTTCACCGTTTTACCCTCTCTCTGCCTAATATGGTGACACTTCCTGTGCCCCATGGTAAGTGCTGGAGAAGAGGCTGCTGGGATACAGCATTCCCCAGCATTTGGCATCATGCTAGGGAGAAAGGCCTAGAAGTCTTTCCCAGGAGTCTGGCCTCTGAGGTGCTAGTTAGGTCCTTCAGGCCACGTGGGAGGCTCTCTTGTTGTTCCTCAGAGAGTGGAGGGATGGGGGGTGCAGTGGTGCCTTCTCTTTCCAGCAATCTAGATGCTTGGTTTGATCTCTGTGCATTATCTTTCTCTTGAGGGTGTGACTGTTTAAACTTTGCCTGAGAGTAAACCTATATTTTGGATGTATCCTCTTTGAGTCTCTTCTCCAGTAAGCAATGTTAGGACCCTATCAGAATGGCTCGCTCTTCCCTCAGTACCTAACCTTCATGGTTCTACCCATGGATCGGGGTCACTCTGGTCACTGTAGTGATCTGCCTATCCCTATAAGAGAAGGGAGGCCTGCTTCTGGATTATGTTTCTCCCTCCTTCCCTCTCTCCTTCCTTTCCCTCCTTTCCTCCTTTCCTTTTGGGCAGAAGTAGGTATCTAACCCAGGGTGTTGTTCAAGCTAAATACCCGCTGTAGTACTGAGCTAACACCCAGACCCTCTTTTTTGCATTTCTGTCCAGCTGTTCATATATAGATCTGACTCATTTCAGAAAGACTTAGCTCTCTGGGGTGAGGATCTTCCAAATTACAACAACTCTTCCTTCTTCACTTATTAACACAGTTTCTGAACCACTGTTTCTTGTAGTTAAATGCCTAGAAATCACAGGGCTTATTGTTTCCAGAAATGGAAGTAGACCCATGCACTTCTTTTCTTTTTCTAGAAAAAGTAATCACATACATTTAGCCTTATACTTAGGATAGAAAAGCCATGTTTCTTGAAAGTATTCGTGAACTCAGTTATGATGGTGAAAAAAAACTTGGAAGTGAATATGTGCTTATGGGGGGGTGCTTCTTAGTATCTCAAACTTTTATAAATGTCTCCAGGAAAATTTGACTATCTATGCTAGAAGTACACTCATTAGATTGTACAAACATTGGCTAGAAGCAAGTAGAGGAATATTTTTGTCTTTCTTGGGGGGGTTGAACATGGTTTCCTCCCTCTAGCCACATTCCAATTCTGCATGGCACCTGTTATGTGTGTGCTCCATCTGATGTCCTCTGGGACTGGAAGTCTTTCTTGTCAAGAATTGTCCATGGTCAGTGTTTAGATCTCCACAGTGAAAGCCCTCTGGGAGTAGATGCTTGAAGGAAGAAGGAAGTGGTTTTGTTCAAAAGAAGTGAAGTTCTTAGGTACATTGTCCTTCATTCTCTTCATCACCTCTGTTTATTTTATACTTATCTGTTGCCATAGAGCTTGGATCAGGGAGAGGAGTAGGTGCTAGAGATTCAATAGTGTGAACTGGTTACAGATGCTAAACAAATTAGGGAAAAGTTAAACACCTACCTATATCAGTACCATAAAGGGAAGTTTTAGTGTGCACAGGTATTTGACCAGAAGTGCTGCCCTCTCCTTGTGGCTATGCAGTGTTTGGGTAGGTTTCCTGAGCAGGAACATTGGAGCTACATGTAGAATGATGAGTGAGAGAGATGTGAATTAATAGAGATGTGTCATAGTACACTAAAGAATTTGAAGAGAATGGGGCTCAAAGAATGAGGAGGAAGAGAAGGTGAGACAGAGCTGACCATAACAGTCTTGGTGGGTATTTAGCTCTTTATTTGAAAAGCAACCAAGCCCATGTCCTTCCACTTTGATCTATCTGAGTGCTTCAGGGTTCACCCTTGTGCGCTTCTCCGTGTCTGGGCCCTTTGCCTGAATCTCTCTCACTGATCATTACATCATCTGGTGTGAAGGCCACGGGTCCAGATCCTGAGGTGATCTGTGTTCCACCCACGACTGGCTCTGCACACCACCTTTAAGTGACCACAGTGCATGGGAATAGCCTCTGTCCTATGCCCTCCATGCCCACCTCCCTCCCTCTCCACCTAGTCCAGCCTTGTCACTCTGGCCACAAATTGATCAAGCTGAAGAAAGTAGGTCTCATGTCCTAGGATGTTGATAGTTTCAGCAACAATAAAGAAAGACCTCAGCATCTGCATGCAGAGGGGTATGTCGGTTACCCCACTTCTTTCTGGGTTGTACAAATCATCTTGATGTGTTTTTACACATCAGTGCTCCAATAGGAAAACTTGTATAGGAACTGATTGTTTTCATGCTTCATTAATAGAACAAAAATATAGTTAAGATTGTGTGTTGTATTTGAGGGCATGAATGCAAGGCAGGGAATACCAGATTTGTAGATTTTCCTTTTCTCAGAACAGGCTTGAAACAAACAGTAAGAGAGGAAAAGTCACTTCCTATATTCCTTGGTTGGTGACTGTTGTTTTCATAGTAACTATCTTTCTTCTTCTAAGAAAGCTATTTAATAAAAGGAAAATAAATGGAAATGGACATTAATGGATTGTTACGAAGATGGTCTGATGATCATCCCTATCATTATTATTGTAAAAAGGCATTTATTAAATGCCAAATCCTCATTAGTATTGTTTAAAGCTCTGGTATGTAAAGAGCATTACAAAGTCAATTTTTGTCCCATAGAAATTTCAGTCCACAAGACACTTTTGATTTATGATCAGTTGAAAAGGGTATTTAGGTAATAAGAATGGACTGAGGGTGTTTGTATTACTTATAAATTAAAGATCAAAACAAATTTAGGAAACTATTGTATTTATCAGGACAGGTTAGAATGGGTTGAGTAACAAATAAGTCTTGTATCTCAGTGAGGTGACACAATGGAGTTCATTTCCCATTTCATATTTTAGACTTACCACAAGTCAACCAAGGTTTCTTCTTTGGGTCATTATTATTCAAGGACCTAGTCTAGGGAGTCTTAACCATCTAGAATGCTGGTAGTTGCTCTGGAAGGACAAGGGAAATCAGGTAACTCATGACTGGACTTCCCAGGTCTCTATCCTGAAGTGGTACTTTATCAACTACATTCTTTCTATGAGCTCAGAAAAGTTGTGTCACAGTGCCAACTGAAAAAGAGCAAGGACATCCAAGCCTCCTGTTTTTCCTGAAGGTAGAGAACTGGAATATCAACAAAGCAGTAAACATTTCTAAATTATGAAGGCACTAATTAAGTGATAAGAACACTACTACTTGCCAGTAATGGAAAAGTTGCTGTTATTACTGTAACAAAAGACCAGGGTCTTTTACTTTGTAAAAACAAGTTTTGTCTGATAGTCTAAGATCAGCTGAGCCCATTGACACATAACGGAGGTGTACATGGCAATCTTCACACTTACATCATGAGCCAGGACTCAAAACTGAGTGAATCAGGTCCATAGTCCCCACAAGGGTACACACTTCATGACCCAGGGTCTCCCACTAGGAGCTGCCTTTCACAGGTTACATGACTTTTCAATAGTACACACCTGAGGATCACATATTTCACACATGAACATCTGAAGAACACTTACAAACCGTATCATCACTCTGTACCGAATGTGTTATTAAGCATTTCACACACATTCTTTCTTTGCCAATGTGTAAGGCAGATGAAATTAAAACTGGAATTTTTTAAGTTACCTGCCTAAGGCCACACAGCTGGTATTTACCAGAACTATTATTCAAGTCCACTTCATCTAAATTTAAGAGTCTGAGCATTTCCTTCAAATCCTGTGATGGAGCAGAAACCCAGTGATTTATTTAGCACAGAACTGAAAAAAAAAAGACTCAGTTGATTTCTGATCTGGTTACTTAGAATCACTGAGAAATATTGCTGCTTTGTTAGAAACTGTATCTGGCTGTGGTGGTGTTTAGAACTGAGTAGATCATTTTGTAAACCTTATCTCAGCTGTTTTGCTGCCTAGTGTTTTCTTGGTGTTAGTCAGTGATCCTTTCCTTCACTTGGGCTCCTGGAATTCCTTCAAAATTCACCTCTCACAGGCTTCTATAATCCTTACAATGCCATCTTGGATTTCAAGAGCTTCTGTGTCTGCTGAAATACTGTTAAGAAGGACTTGTGCATGAAGGTTTCCTTAATAAAATATAGGTACTTTTTTTTTTAAATCACTCATGTTACTTCAAATCCTTTTTTTTTTCTTAAAAAATTCTGTTTTATTTTATTCCCACGTATGAATTACCTCTCCCTTTGTGTTAGAAGATTTTACTCATTTGTTATTTAATTTTCTACACTATCTCCCACACCGAGTACAATGCCTAACAAACATTATGTGTCTGAATGCATCCTAAAAATGAAAGAATAAATTGATTATCTTGTAGGCTTCAGGTGGATAGTTTTAGTTCTTTCTGAAATTCACTCCTTGGATTATCTCTGTCCCCAATGTTTTCACACAGTTCTATCCTAGCCACTCTGCCTCTTAGTTACTTTGTCACTATAATTTTAATGAGTTCTGACACATTTTTCTCACCTGTAACATGAGATAATAGGATTTCCTATCTCTGATAGTTGGGGTGGAGATTTTTATGCTGAAAAGTACTTAGAATACTGTCTGTTGCATAGAAAGTACAATACCCCTTTAATTTTGTCTCAGGAATCCAAATTTTCCTTCAAATTTCACAGTTTTATTTTTCTTACATTGCATTACATCTCAGATTTCTTATGCCTGCTATAAGATTTCATTCCAGGAAGTTTGTTACATTATTATCATAAATTTAATTATTCATTCTCTTTAATCTGATCATTTATAATCAGACCAGATTATTGTCTTGGAGAGTGGTATTTTGGTATGACATTAATTCTTTTTGGCTTTAATACTAGCTTCTGAGATACAATGAGGCTTGATTATTTTGGTTTTGCACATAGCAACATTTTCATTTGTGAGTCTTTTATTCATTCAACATATTTATTGAGAAATAGATAATTGTAGAGACTCTTAGAATTAGGAAGACTCTTTCAGTCCAAATCAGCCTTCACTCATACAAATACAATACTAAGTGTGTGAAAGGATCAGTGTTAGTTAGAATTGGCTTCTTTGACACTGACTTTGGCTCATGAGAGAAGCGAGTCAAGGACTCTTGCTTCCTGCTCCCTTCTGGGTAATCCCATTCACTTCAGAACATGAAAAGACACTCATGTGAAATTAGGACATGATTTCATGCAGGTTTACTTTCATCCTGAATCTGGCAGGCAAGTTGCCACCAACTTGATGACCTGCAAACACCTACCCGTTCTCTCCTAGCTCCGCACGCTGGTGGTCTGAAGTCAAGGAGCACAGTTGTGTTTCTTCCACGGGCTGGGGGAGAAGTGCCTGTCTCTTCCACTTTCTGATGGATGTCTGGATCCCTCAGCCATGGTACATCACTCCTCTCTGCCTCCATCTTCCTGTGGCCCTCTGTTTTGTGTGCCTGTTCCTCCCCGTGTTGCCCCGATAGGAATACTTAGGATTTCTGTGAAGGCCAGTGGAAGGGAAGCACCACCCTTAAAGATGGGGGGTGCTCAATGTAGCCGTGGCCTTTCTTATGTAAGGTCATGTTCTCCTCTTTGCTTATTGGGGGCTCTCATAGTTCCCAGGAATGAGGACATGGATCTATAGTTTGCAGGCTGCCATTCCACTACTATACATAAATCAAGTCCTTTTTATTTTCTTATGATTTTCTTTCTGAAACTCTTGTTTCTTATCTGTAAAATGAAAATAACAATAGCCAACTTGCAGAGTTTCAAAGAAAAATGAAAGAAGTAAATGATTATATTTACCTCCAGTTCTTAGCACAATTTTTTGCCACAGTTCCAGGCACTCGGAGGGTAGAACAGACTTTCCAATGTTTTACTTTAAGGAAACGTGGAAGGCTGAGCTATATTTGTTCAATAACTTGTTAGCTTTTGATAATTTGGTTGAAAAACTATTCTTGAGCAAACGCAAAATGGCTTTATATTTAGTTCATCATTACACATAGGCAGACACAAAATGATCTTATATTCAAATAACCATTATGTGCTGGCCATGCCTCATTTAATAATAATTTCTTTCTATTGCTTCCCGTGCCCTAGTGTATTTTGTAACATATTACTATGTGCTGTAAAATTCTTTAAATAATAACAAGTGATAGTTTGAGGAATAAGCCAGTGTGTGGATGATGTCAGAGTCCTAAAAAAAAAATCCACTGCAACTATCTTCTTTGGTTGAATGAAAATGAGAATGGTAGAATCGAATTTATCATCCACACTTTTATAGAATTCTTTTTTATTCAGTGAAGGGCTTATATTCCAGGCTCTTTGATGTACTGTGCTTTCTGTGTCTACAAGTTAAAACACTCACCAAAAGTATTATCACAAATAAGATATCAAAGGTTTGTGCTACAGTCTATCGCTGATTTCATAGTTCTCTTGAGATTTGAAATAACTCTGTTTCTGAAGACAACTGAAGAAATGTCAATATTCACAGATACAAGTAACATAAAATCAAGGCAATTTACAAACTATAAGCTTTCATGGTAGAAGCCTGCTGAGTCTTATTTTAGGTATTTTGATTCTTACAGTCTTAGCCTTTCAGTATCTTCTTTAATTCTGTCTTTCCCATT
The DNA here is from genome assembly GCA_004026965.1 of Petromus typicus. Lineage (NCBI taxonomy): Eukaryota > Metazoa > Chordata > Mammalia > Rodentia > Petromuridae > Petromus > Petromus typicus. The sequence goes on from PVIR01000171.1 coordinate 173,543, forward strand.
TATATAAATATGCTTCCCCTTCCTTGGTTTCTGTTCTTTCTCCTTGTTCACTGAAATAACATTGACTTTGAATATGAATTGTTTCCTATCCAAAGAACAATCATAAAGTTGATGTCCAGGTGCTAATTAGAATGGGGAGGAGGCAGCACATAGGTCTATACCACTGTCCAACATTCTTTCAACTCTAACATCTCAAAGTCTTTCATACTTGTGAATATTAGTTTCATATTTAAGGTCTCACACTTTACAGTTGGATTCTACAACTACTCTGCCTGTTCCTTTTCTTCTCTAATTAAAAGATGTTTTGTATTATTTTCAAATCTTCTGAATTACTTTGAGTTAGTAAAAGATAAGTAATACACGTGTTAAGTCTAGATATTCCAGGAAAGCATGAGTATGTTGGTGTGTGTGTATGTGTGTAGATATGTGTGTATGGAAGTAATTGAGATTGTTGTTTTCATCCTACCAACCCTTTAGAGTCCTTCAGAATTTCCAGGTAAGTGTATTTCTTTAAGATACATCTGCTCTCTCTCACACAGCAGCCATTCCGCATCGTCTGAGGAATGACTTCAAGAACATCTGCTTTAGTACTCATAAACATCCGATCTCCTCATCATTTCCATTCTTTTACAACATCGTCTTCCAAATCACATCCCAAAATGGCTAAAAAACAAAGCTAATATGAATTTAGATGCCAGTTGTGTCCTCTCTATGAATTTTTTCCATATTTGAAATAGCTGGGGAACCATTGTACGTCTACCCACAGCAATTGAGAATGAGAGGAATTGGATAAGGGTCATTTCTTCCATCTCCTGGGATCTGAAAAGCTCTGTTTCTTTTATACCTGATCAAATCTGCCAGTTGCAAACTATACAATGTAGTGGAGAAGTGCATATGGTTAATTATGACAATTATAATTAGTTCCTTACAATCTTAGCCGTTGCTATGGGATTTAAAAACAATAATGTATGTCAAAAGGACAGGATGATGTTTCTGCATTTTCTGCTTACTGATGCTTTTATGATTGGGTTTTGCTCATAAACAGGTGGTTATAAGATGAAATCCTTCCTTAAATCCATTTATTGTACCTATCTCCTCTCCTGGGTTGTTTGGTATATCATTAGCACAAATGTCACATTTTGGGGGTGATCTTAGGTACTGGCTAGTGTCCCTGGAATGTGTGATAGTGAGAATGAAACCACTTTATAGTCTATGGAAGTAGACAGGATAGAATTTGAAGGTTCCTTTCAATTGCCTTCGTCACCTTCTTACTATTTTCTGGGATTGCTTAATCCCCACTTTTTAAAGTATGCTTCATGAAATGGTACTCCTCGTTTTTACTCACCATTTGCGCTCAAGCATGTTGGAATGACTGTTGCATGTGGATTGTAAACTAACTTGTTTTGATAAAGCTATTTCATTTCTGATGTAAATTGAAGCTACATCACATGTATATTTCCACCTCTCCTGGAAAATAGGTAAGGTAATCTTTTTTTTTTCAGTCCATCTTCTTTCTCTGAAGTTCTTTCCTCTCCCTAAAAGGTAGGTGCAAAGAAGCTCATGGCTAGTGAACTTCTGTATGAAGACCCTTCCCCTCCAAGTGTATCTTGCTGGAACAGTGCATTTCAAGCTAATGATCGTTTGGGAAAGCTGGCAGCCTTTGGTCCTTCTAATTCTTAACTGTCTGAAAAAAAAATGTGCCCAACCTGCCCTGGCTTATGACTGAATTATAAACTATGAAGCATAATAAAGTCATTAACTTTCAACATGTCAAACTTGACTCGAATTGAATCCTGCACAGAATTTGATGGCCTCTCCCCAGCACTTATGAGAGTGGGCCAGTGTACTCCTCAAAAGGCACTTTGACATTTCTCAGAGAACCCTTAGCGTTGTGGGGCTGCCTGGACATGAGCAGCCACAGCTCTGCGAGAGAAGAGGTGTCAGGAGGTGTGAGCATGTGGAGAAGTGAGCATCAGCTTGCTAGGGAAAGGCTCAGTGTTCTGCATTTGGGTGCTGCTCCTCCAACCTAAAAATGAGATTCACTTTTTAATGAGGAGTTTTGGATAAAAGCTTGTGCTTTACAATTCTGATTGTCCCTTCCATTTGTTCCCCACTATCAAAAATAATCGCTCCATAAATGTCAATGGAACATTGTTAGAGGAAAGCTGTGGTTGTGAAGAAACAGGTGTCGGCTCTGTCAGATTTCTATGAATAAGATACATCTAGTAACACTTTTTTTAAAGAAAGAAAGGTCACTCTGCATATGACTTACAAAGCTGTCAGTGGATTTCTGAGAGAACTAAGGTGCTGTCTTTTCATTTGAGAGGGAAATCTGGTTCTCAAGATATGGAGGACCTTGCAGAGAATAAGGAATATGAATAGAATTCCACTCACCGCCTCTCTGGTTGAGAACCGATCTGTCTACAGTCTTAGGAAGGGAGGCACCGATAGTGTTCCACAATGGTTGTTACAACATGAAGATTTTGTAATGAAGGTGGACAGGAATGATGTAGACTTTTGTATATTATTGTTACTTTTGTCCCTCCTGCACCCATTCTTTCATCCTTTCTTGTCCCTGTAATTCTATTTGCTTAGCAAACAGACTTAAGATCATAGGCTACTAAAGATATTCATCTCAGATGAGAAAAAATTTGAGTGCTCTGCGTGACAGCATGGCAGTATAGGTGGAAGAGTCGTACTAAAGATGCTTTTATAAGTAGATTTTTCCAGATTTTCAGGCATTGGAGAGCCTGTAAAAGAAAGGAAAGATGGCCCTCTGGTGGTAAGTATGTTGAATTACACTCACTAAGCATCAGCTACAGTACAAGTCAGCCATCAAGTAGAGAAAGAAAAAAGCAACATTAGCTGGATGCGTTATAGAAAACTGTGCTTATCCCAACTCACAAATGAGATTATTGTTGCACCTATCACCCAAAACATTTGAAAGGAAATAAAACAGGCTAATGTTTAAGATGTGAGGAGTGTTCTGAAATAGGCTGGCATGATTTATTAAATTTCTGCTATGGGCTCAGTGAGAAACTAATACAAATTCAAAGTATCTACTACTTTATAGGGCTCAGATATCAAGAAAATTTTTGTTAGCAAGAGTGAGTAGCAGCCTTTTTAGTTTCTGTGGGCAATTAGAGGTGCAAGAAAAGACACGCTTCTTGCTGAACTGAGTAGCTGGAAAGTGGTTGCTGAGGAAGTGAAGTAAGCCTGATCTTATAAGTTGGGCCAGATTAGAGTAGATGGTGAAAATGGAAGTGGACTGACCTAGTCACTTTCTCTGTGACAAAATACCTGACACCCACAACTGACAGGAAGAGAACTTTTTCAGGACTCATGGTTTTTAGAGGGTTTGGGCTATGGCTAGCATACTAAACACAGAGTCAGATAATGCAAAGGCCTGGGAAGAGGAAAGCTGTTCATTTCATAGTGGTTGTGAAGCAGAGAGAAAAGGAGGAAGTTAGGAAAGGGGGTACACTTTTCCAGGTCCTTACTCCAAAGACCCACCTTCTCTGGTCAGGTCTTACCTTCCAGCAACACACTGAGCTGTTCATCTCATCAGCCAACAACTCCTCGGATGACAACAGCCCTTCATGATCTATTCACCTTGTAAAAGTCCCACGTTGCTTACATGAAGACTTTGGGGAACATTCTCTATCTAAACCATAACATTCCTCCCTTGACTACCAAAGACTAATGCCTATCTTTTTTATGCAAAACGAACTTGGCCTATGTCTAAGAGTTGTCAAAGTCTTAAATAGTTCCAGCACTTCTGAAAAGTCCAAGTCCAATGTCTCCTGTGAGACTCAAGGCCAACTCTTAGCTGTGAGACCCTTGAAAAATAAGAAAGTTGAACACTGCCAGCATACAATAGCACAAGGTAAACATTCCAATTTCAAAAGGAAGAAATAGGAGGAGAAAAAGAAATAGGGTCAAAGTAGAACCAAAACCCAACAAGAAAATCAGTAAGTCCTGTAGTTCTTTGACCAACTTTCAAGGGAAAGATAGGAATTCCAAACAGCATGAGTGGCCTTGCTTGTATCCTTCATGGTTTCTCTTTTGTGTGGCTTTATTCTTTGCCTGCAGCATTGCTCAATGGATGTTCATGGCTTCCCCAACTTCCTGGAGTCGTTAGACCTCACTCTCAGAGCTTCATGCACTGCTCACTAGAGCACACTACCTGGCCTTCAAGGCGTTCTTCTGAAATCTGAGTTTGTGTCTCGCTGACCCACAGCTTTTGCATTCTGCATGTCCATACAATCAGCACCAGGGGGTTGTACAGACCTAGCTGAGCCCTATTGTAACATGGCTGCAGAGGCTGACAACAGTGAATCCAGAACCCAGGGAATGGGTGTTCTTCTTGAGCAGGATACCCTGGGATTCTCTTCTCAAAAAAGTCTTTCATATTTTCTCTTATACCCCTCAAATAGCTGGGTCTTGCTGATTCCTTAGACTCTTTCAAGGAATCTTTTTGATGTGAAATGTTAGATTTTTCACCAATTCATCTCTCCATGGCCAAAACTATAGAGGTCCCACATAGGTGTTTGATTTCTGGAGAAACTCACATATTTTAAAAATAGCTCATCTCTTGTATTTGCTGTTGACTGTTAACATACAGCTGACTAAAAGCTCCCAACCCTATCTATACCATAAGCTCACCATTAAGCTGCATTGAAATTTCTTCCACAGGATTAATTAGTCCCTCATCCTTGCTTTCTGAAAAGTCTCAGGACATGAACAAAATGTAGACAAATTTTCTACCAGAGCATAGCACACATGGTCTTGGGTCCAAGTGGGGAGTCCTTATTCACAAACTGAAACCTCAGGAGCCTGGCCTTTACTCTCTGGGTTTTCATTAGGATTCTGGTCTTCTAGGCACTGACCAGAATCTTGCATCCAATCTTCTAGGGCTTTGCTACCTGCCATCTCCAAATCTTTCTAAATTTCTTTCATGGATCAGTTTTAATACTTCCTAAACCACCTGGTCAAAGTACAGGCACAGTGACAATCCCACTTCTCCAGTACTGAAATCTGTTGTAGACTCTTTCTTCATTGCTGAGACCAAACAGTTAACATGCACAACTTTAAGAAGGAGAGATTTTTAAAATTTATTGTATTTAAGTTTTAGTCCATGTTTGGCAGGCTTCAATGAAGAAACAGGATGAAGGAATGTAGGAGAGCTGCTTATTTCATGGCAGTAGGAAGCAGAGAGAGATGGGCAATGCCAGGAAGCGAGACACCCTTCCAGGTTACAGCCCAGTGTCCAACACTCTTCTGGTTAAGTCCCATCTTCCAACAGCACATTGAACTGCCAAATTCACTAGTGAATCATGCCATTAATGAGTGCAGTACTCTCATGATCCAACCACTTTTTCAAAGCCCTGCCTCTGAGAACATGGGGCATCTGGGGACATTCTAGATGTAAGTGATAATGTGAACATTTGACATAGAATGGCAAAGGGAGCATGAAGAGTTTTGTTTTGTAAATCAGTACCAAATAAGGGTGCAAAGTTAGCAATAAATAATGGTATACAGAGAAGCTTGGCAAATGGATGAAAAGATTTGTGTAAATATTTGATATTTATATAAGTTTAAGATAAATTGAATCACAGGGTAATTTTTAGGTACTAATTAGGAGCTAGAGGCAGTATAGCTGGACTTTGGGGCAAAAGTGTTTGGATTCAAATCCCGGATGTGACACTTAGGTGAGTCCTTTGTCAAGTTATTTAGCCTCTTAGACTGCCCTCTGTAAAACTGAGAAAAGAATGGAATATAGCTTGGGATATAAGAAAATAATTTCTCCAGTAGCACAGAGCTTGGTTGGTGAGCAAGGAGTCCTGAGTTTGATCCCTGGTACCCAAAGCAAAACAGAACAAAAAAATGGAATATACCTTGAGACTCAGAGAGAGAGATATGTCCTGTTAAGTAGCAGGTTCATGTGTGGAAAATTCTGGATTGTCTCAAGACTATCTCACTCACTGGTGGACCTCCAGTTACTTGTGTATGTACACTGAGAAACCTGTGGGCAGAGACCTTTTGTGGGGAGTGTGTGAGTTAGGCAGACAGTGGATGAGATGTCACCTAATGACCTCCAAAGTACAGACTGCCTGGTTCTCAGATGTCATTGATGACCCACAGCAAGCTGAGATACAGGGATAACAGAGGATATTTCATACTAACAACTATGTTTAAATTTGTTTCAACATGTTCAGCTCTATGTAGAAAAAATACCATCACTTTAATTAATGCAGCCTATCATTGAAATGATACAGCTCCTCCAGGGAAGGAGTGGCCTCGAGGGTGGGGGTGAGGTAGAGCAGCAGGGGGGTGGCACTTGTCTACAGCCAGGATATCAGGGCTTGGGTGCCGCTGGAGGGAAACTGAACAGAGCTCCCATCCTGTGTGTGAAAGCAGGTGGAGACCTGGGACAGTAGAAGGCTGGAAGTAGCCTTCACCTCATTCTAATAGCGCAGGGTGGGAAATAATGATGACAGCAATTGTTTCCCAGAGAACAGGAGCAGGAAGGCCCTGTGCCCACCAGTCATGCCCATCTACAGGCCACATGTGGAGAGGGGAGGGACACCGTGGAGGTTTGCAAGGTTTCAAATGCAACTTGTAATTGCTTCCCTTTAATTAACCCAAACACCTCACTGGCAGATTATGTGAAAATGCCTGCTCCTAGACTGTGAGCAAATGAGCTTAGCAAACTTGTACAGGGTACTCAGGGTTATTACAGCCTCTTGGGAACAGAAACTTGAACTCTGCCTGGGACATTCACCAGTTTAGTATTCTCTCTAAAACATTGTGTACGGCAGCATCTGTAGTGATTCGTGTGAGTTGAAAGGGTTCCCCTAACCATAGCACATTTGAATACAGATTTGATGTATTTATTTTATTTTTTTATTGCTACATTATGAATACATGTCATCATCGCATTCAACTTCGAGGGTTTGTAAGAGAATATGACAAGACTTGATTCTCATTTTTTCCCTTTCCCCCCACCCTGCAACCCCCCACCCCTAAGTACATAATTATTGTTTCCTTTTATATTATTACCACATTCACTTCCCCCTCATTATTTACCCCTACACTCTCTTCCCTTTTAAATATTTTCTCTTTCACAATATCAAGTATACATACTATGACTCATTTACAACTTCATTTTCTCATACCAGAGAAAAGATACTATATTTACACATCTGTGACCTGTTTATTTCGCTTATGAGGATGTCCTCAAGGTACATTATTTGAGTATGAATGACTCAATCTTATCATTGTTAATGGCAGAGTATTACTCCATTCTGTAAAAGAACCACATCTTCTTTATCCAGTCTCCAATTGATGCACATTTGGGTTGATTCCAAGATTTAGCAATCACAAACTGAGCTGCTATAAACATTAGTGCACATATGTCGCTGTGAAATGACTCTTTTAATTCCTTTGTGTATATACCTAGCAGAGCGGTGGACAGGTCAAATGGAACTTCCAATCCCAGTTTTTTGAGGAATCTCCACACTTATCTTTACAGAGGTTGTAGGAATCTACATTCCCACCAACAGTGGAGAAGGGTTCCTTTTTCTCTGCAACCTTGCCAACATTTGTTGCTGGCTAATTCTGAAATAGCAGCCATTCTTTGTGGAGTGAGATGAAATCTCAGTGTTGTTTTCATCTGCATCCCTCGAATGACCAATGATGTTGAGCATTTCTCCATAAATGTCTTAGCTGCTCTTACTTTTTCCTTTGAAAAGTATCTCTTCATTTCAGATGCCCTATTTTAAATTGGGTCTTTAAATTTGGGTGGGCTGAGTTTTTGAAACTCTTTCTATATTCTAGATAGTAGCCCTTTGTTGGAAGAACAGCTGGTAAATATTCTTTCCACACTGTTGGTTGCCTTTTTGCTCTGTTAGTGATTTCCTTTGCTGTGCAGAAGCTTTTTAATAGAATGAGATCCCATTTGTTGATTTCTTCTGCCAATTCTTGTGCTATAGAGGTTTTGTTCAAGAAGTCTTTCCATAAGCCGATGTTTTCAAGAGTTTTACCTAACCTATTTTATAGCATGTTTACAGTGTCCATTTTAATATTTAGGTTTCTTATCTACTTTGATTTTAGCTTGGTACATGGTGAAAGAGATAGGTCTAGCTTTAGTCTTTGGCAGGTTAAAGCCCAATTTTTCCAGCACCATTTGTTGAAGAGGCTTTCTTTACCCCCTGAGGATTATTGGCTCCTTTGTCAAAGATGAGGTGACTCAGTGTATCTGGAGTAGTTTCTAGATCTTCTAGTCTACTCCATTGATCCTCAGGTCTGTTACTTTGCCAGTACCATGCAGTTTTTATCATGGTGGCTTTGTAGTGTAGTTACAGGTTTGGGATTTTAATACCCTCCACCATGTCCCTGTGGCTTAGAATTGCTTTTGCTATTCTAGGTCTTTTATGGTTCCAGATGAAAGTTTGGGTTGTTTTTCTTGTTAGATATGTGAAATATGCTGTTGAGATTTCAATCGGGACAATGTTAAAAAATCAATAGCCTTTGTATACACAAACAGTAGACACACTGAGATAGAAATTGGGAAGTCAGTCTCTTTCACAATAGCACCCCCAAAAATAAAATATCTAGGAATCAATCTAACAAAGGAGGTGAAAGACCTCAACTCTAAATACTACAGCACTCTGAAAAAGGAGATAGAAGAAGATATCAAAAAATGGAAAGACATACCATGCTCCTGAGTAGGAATAACCAACATCATCAAAATGGCTCTACTCCCACAACCACTATACACATTCAACAGATTTGATATATTTTAAAGGAAAGTTTTAAAAACACATGAAATTTAGAAATCTATATCTACTCCAGGCAAAATCTGGACTTGTTTTGGAATATTATTAAAGTAATGGGACATTTCCATTTACATGTTACTTTTTGTAAGTAATTCAATGAACGTTTCTGGTGATAACCCTGTAGAATACTGAACAGGGAAGCCATCAAGATTGTAGGGGAAACATCGCCTTATAATTTCAATCACATTTCTGAAATACACTCACTGCTTGATCAAATATGCCTAAAATAAACTTCTGATTTTTCCAGGGGGAACAAACTCACTTATAGAAAAGGAAGTTATGGATTAAAACTAGAAAAATCACATAAAATATTATAGAAAAGAATGAGGGTAGAAAAACTAACCTTCATCTTTCTCTGCTAATTTCATGGAAAAAAGCTTTTATGAACAATTTACAGAAGAGTTTTAATGTGGTTGTAGATTTTATTTTGTTTTACAGTTTGACAATTTTTCAAGGTTTTGTACTCATTTTTTTTGAGCTGAAATGTACAGAATTTGATGGGTGCTCTTTTTAAAAGCTTTTATTTTTCTAATAATTTTTTTTTTTGAGACAGGGTCTCTCTTTGTAGTGCAGGCTGGCCCTGAGCTCAGCCTCAAACTCACATCACAGCAATCTTCCTGCCTCTGCCTCCCGGGTGCTGGGATTACAGGCATGAGCCACCATGCCCGGCATTGAGGTATGTGGTACTGATTTCTGTTGGGCATGAGTGTCCATGCCTACTATTGTATATGGTTAACTGGGTATTGAACCCAGGCCCTTGCACTTGCAAGACAGGTGCCGGAACCACTAAATCCCTGGCCCCAATGTTTTCCTAGTAAGAGAAGTAGAAAAGAAAGAATCCTTGGCAATTGTTGGTATTGGTTTCGTACTATAGTTGGTGTCTCTGCAAATTTTATTACCTAGTGAGGTGAACATGAGATAAATGAATGGGGCTCCAAAGAGAGCCCCTATTCAGTGACATTCTGGTAAATATTTCATTTGTTTAAAGAGTATGGAAAGTGATCACTGTATTTACAGATTTCTGTAGTGTGAATACTTCTGTGGAGATCATACTAGTCTACCAGTATGATGTCACAATTGGAGTTAGGCAGAGATGCAGATGTTAAGCTTTTCCCAGCTGGTGTGAGGTCTAAGGATCAGTGATTTAGTGTCTCACTTAAAAAGGTCACATTAGAGAATGTTATCTTTGAATTCATGGCTACACAACTTGGTTAACGTTATTCTTCAGAATTCAATGATTTAATCCACAAGCTCCACTTTGGGCTACAGAATTTACAGCAGGGAGGAATAAAACAGAAAGTGTGCATGGGATTTTCAGGTTGGCATCTCAGCAGTCAGTCGTCTCCAAGATTATCAGTCTGCTAAGTCAACAATCTGGGTCAAGTTGGGGTTGGTGAGAGTGTCCTTCAAATGGGAGGAGATGGCAATGGGGGAGATAAATGGTCCCTTTTGGCAGAACTGGAACGTAGACTGATTTGCAACCAAACTTGACAAGTGTCAACAAAAATTTAAGTCTCCACCATTTTGGTGCATAGATATTCATAGCGAAATCATCTTTCAAGATGTCAAGTTGTAGGAATTTTGGTTATCAGGGAAAAAATAGAAATTTTTAGGTTGTATTTAAGAATAAAAACGAGTAATGTACTGCATGGCTTTTCTTTATTTTGCAGAAAGGTAGAGAAGAGTAGATTCATATTTAGTACCTTCAGGTTAAATTCTTTTTCCAGCCGGCTGCAGTAGAAAACAGCAGCACAGGCAGGAGAACTTTACTTAAATGACTTCATTGCTCCACGGCACATGATGGACTATTTTAGTGAACGTGTGAGGAGGGATCTGGGGAAGGTAGAAGGCTTGATCATTTCACTTCCTCCGAGCTGATGTTCGAGATGCCCACACCCAGATTTATAGCACCTTCTTCCCACATCCATCATCGTTAATGTGCCGATACTCTGACTGTGGAAGCCTGGAATTGGCAGCATGAGTCGGCTTCTGCCCGATGGAGGCAATTTGTTATCTTTGGTGCCTTTGTATATTAGTTTTTGTATGAAACAGTTTTATAATTAACATTGATTATAAATCAGTTTATTGTTATAATTACATGGACTTATAACATTAGCTGATTTTTGAGTGTAAAAATCTGGTTATAAATCAGGTGGTTGATAGCATTTTGTTATTGTCTCTACTGTACTAGAAGATAACTTCTCATTTTTTTTACCAGCTCATCTCCTTCATTCATCTCCTTCTATGATTGTGCATAAGAGGGAACTATTTCCACACGCAATTCCCTTTGCTCGAATTTCTGTCCAGTTGTGGTGATTAAGACCCAGATTCTGAATTCTGGTGGGAGATGCATTCTAATTCTGACTTGGTTATTTAACAAGTTAACTAATGCCTCCAAATTTTAGCTTCCTCAAATGTGAGATGTGGTCCAGACTGGCCTCAAACTCACAATAATCTTCCTGCCTCAGCCTCCAGAGTGCTTGCATTATAGGTGTGTACCACAGCACCTGGTTTATGTAAGGCATTTTGTATAAGGTCAAGTGTAGAGTAACTGCTCAATGTACATTAGCAATTGTGTTAATTTTATTAATCTTATCTTACAAAATATACATATGACAGTTCATATGTGGCTAGTAATCTACTTTGGTGTACTGAATCACTACCTGGATTTTCAATGACATGTCTCTCCTTCAAAAAAATTATCCCAATGAATAAAACAATTTATATTTCCATCCCACAACTTCTCCAGGTTTATATGTATTATTTTTACTTTGTTCCTACCCTGATTTCTTCCATTACTTGTCTCTTGAGCACTTAAAGCCTTTATTTTCCCCCACTGTCTTCCCCATGTATAAGTCTGATGTAGAAAAAATATGATAAACGCTTTCCAACCAGAGTACACATTAGTATTGTAATGGCTCACAGTAGAGATTTGGTTTAAGAGAATAATTTCAATGTTCAGGCCAATGAGCAAGAGAGATATTTGCTTGGCAGTAGATATTTTTGAATGCCTGTGAAATCATTGTCATGTTTGTAACTATCCACTCCACAGTTCAAATGGCAGCATTTAATTATACCTGTTGAAATTATCCACTTAACCAAGGTCGAGTATTTCTGATTGTGTGTTCTATTGTTATTTCCTAACTGTCATATATCTTTGGCAGTTATCATTGGCAAAATTTGATTTTTCTTATTTTTAATGGCTCTCATTCTGTCCCAGGTTTCTGAGACACAAGCTTCAGCCTTATTAAACATGTTTTGTTGCAAACAGTTATCATGTTCTGGGACTTCCATGGCATTGCTAGTCACCACATTATACAATCTCCACATGTGACTTCAGCACTTTCTCAAAGCTTCATTTTTTTTTTCATTGCATAAAATTCCATGCAACAGAATTAATCAGCAGCAAACATTTGCTGGATTCCTCCTCAGCCTGGCTGCCTTTCAGTGGTAGGTCCACTTAGTCCAGCTTAATCTATGAGATATGTTTAAAGTGCCAACATTCAATGAGTCACACTAAATTTATTGAGCACCTACAATGTCATAGTCACTTTTTGTGTGTGTGTGTGTGTGTGTGTGTGTGTGTGTGTGTGTGTGTGTGTGTAGGAACTCTTTTAATTTTCTGAGTAATCCTGCGAGATACACGATCTTCTTAATCTTTTCAGAGTAAATCATCTCTCATAAAGGTTATATACTCGGTTTAATGTCCCACCATCAATAAGTTGAAGAGCTCTGAATTAAATCACATTGAGTTTCATAACTTCCGAGCCCTTATTTTTTTCTAAACTAGGTTTTTGCTGTTATGGGCTAGATAAAATGAGGAATGAGAATACTTAACATTTTTTCACATGGTTTACAGGTTCCAAGGATAAGGTGTCCTTTATGTTTTCCTACTGGAGCATTCAAAGACTTGCAGAGACAAATGTTGATGGCATTATTACCTTGGTGAAGATAGGGGAAACAAACAAATGAGACAAAAAACCTACCTGCTAGAAGTTATCCTTCACAGATTATTTGAGCTCTTCTGATAAAGATACACTTCCATCAGTGATTTACATAAAAGCACCTGGAAATTGTTCAACTTTACTCTCAGAGTAAGAACTACAGTCCCGATGCCAGTTCTGTGTGTCACACCTGTGTTTTCCGAATGATGTCTCTGTACCATGTCTCCATCTGGTCTTTCATCTCTGTGGTTGACATTTACTACGAGGCATTAAGATTATGAAAAGGAACATTTCCAGTGCAGAGAAAACAAAACCCATTTTCTACCAAATTCTAAGATCCCAGAGGTAGTGAAGGTTTCTGTCAAAAATAATTTGAGGGAAGTGGGTCTGGTACTGTTTTTCAAATTTATCAACAATTTGTGGTACTGCACCCTAGAAGATTCATTCCCTGTTATACTCCTTCCTATCATAGACACATTTTTCTTGTTGCCATCCAAAGGAAGTTTATGTTTATGTTCCAAGAGGCTTTATATTCACAGTGTTTTAGCTATATTCATGTGATACAGACTAGGCATAAAGTGTCCTTCAAATATGAAAGAGGCAGCCAGGCAGAAGGATGAATGCCTAGAGTAACAGCAATGTGGAAGCGAGGCAGGGGCATCACAAATTTGAGCCCAGCCTAGGCTCAGTAAGACCCTGTCGTGAAATAAAAAAAGTAAAAAGGAGATAAGAGAGGTAGCTAAGTGTGAAGGCCCTGGTTCAATCCCTAGAATCAGAATTATAATAAGAAAGAAAGAAAGAGGCTGGGGATATAGCTCAGTGGTTCTGGTGCCTGTCTTGCAAGCACAAGGACCCGGGTTTGATCCCTGGTAACCACATAACAATACTGGGCGCGGAGGCTCACCCTAGCAGCAACCAGCACCACATACCACAGTGCCGGGTGTGGTGGCTCATGCCTGTAATCCCAGCACTTGGGAGGCAGAGGCAGGAGGATTGCTGTGATGTGAGTTTGAGGCTGAGCTCAGGGCCAGCCTGAACCACAAGGCAAGACCCTGTCTCAAAAAACCTTAAAAAAAACCAAAAAACAAAAAACAAAAAAACACAAAACAATGAAAGAAAGGAAGAAAGAAAGAAAGGAAGGAAGAAAGAAAAAGTGACTCCCATAGACTTTATTTTTCAGCATGAATCAGTCCCTAACTAAGAAGGTGCAAGAATACATCAGGCCCCTTAATCATCAGTCTGACAATTCTTTCCTCACCAGGACCATGAAAGATTGAGCATATTTGAACCTACCCTTAGTTTCACACCTGTCTCCATGCACAATCACGATCTTCTATTTATGATTGCTTCATAACCCCTGTAACCACACTTTACCTACAGACATTCCATAGGTGGCTTCAGAGACATTTTACAGTAGCCAAGTGAAAAATTGGTCTTAAATGCCATATTGATCCAGTGTGCTTTTCCCGATATTCATGACAAGACATAAGGCACGCAAAGCAGAGAGGTTCTTCATGGTATTAGACTCAGGGGTTCAGAAGATATATTCAAAATATAACTCCCATAAAATGAAGGACCGTTTATGAAGCCATTGATCTAAAGGCCGAGTCTCTTGAGAATTGATCGTGTATATGTTGAGTACTTGAACTAGGAATTACCCTAGACGTAGCATCAGAAAAGGAACCTTGTTGCCTGTTTACTCTTTCTTATATCCTCTTACAACCTCCCAACTTCTTTCAAGTTTTTCCAGAGGATGAAGTTCAGTATAGCAGTTAGACTGAGATATGTTCTTAGACATTTAAGACCCATATAGCTGTCCTACCTGAACAGTGTCTATGGATAAATAATAATATCTCTAAAGGTAAAGCACAGTTTTTATTGTGTTGCATATTTTTTTCTTTCTCATCCTCATAGCCTCATATGTTATGAAATAAAAATGTTTCTATGCTTTGCATGAAGTATAAAACTATTCAGGCAATACTTACGCTTCTATCTAGTATTATAATGATGTAAATTATTTATTCCCCCCCAATAAGTTAGAGTTTGTTGTTTTGTTAACCCTTTTCTCATTTTCCAAAACTTCTAAATGGGTAGATTTCCCTCTTTTTAACATTTACATTTGCAAAATAAGCATAGTAAAGATGACAGAAATCCTCATGATATCTGCCTATATTGCTGGTAGGTTTAGGGACAAAACTCATAGTCTATTATGAATATGGAAGATACAAAGCCATGAAGGAAACTCTATGGAAACTAGGAATTTTAGAGGTTTGTTTGGCCCAGCCTTTCATAATTACTTTACAGAAATCCAAGCTGTCTTCAGTTAAAAATGTGTATTTAAGAACTCAGTGTATGTGTGTGTATTTCATATACACAAGCACCTACCATCTTCAAAGCATCTGGGTATTGATGTGTACTAAGATAATTCAGCTCCTTTGAGAAGGAAGGGAAAAGGAGGACAATGATGGCGAACCTTTAAGATCTTTCAGTGATACAGACAGCCCACTGTGGCACACGTGCTCC
This sequence comes from Petromus typicus, assembly GCA_004026965.1. NCBI lineage: Eukaryota > Metazoa > Chordata > Mammalia > Rodentia > Petromuridae > Petromus > Petromus typicus. The sequence continues at coordinate 188,850 of PVIR01000171.1, forward strand.
AAGTTCGCCACCTGTTTGAGGAGAAGGCAGTACAGTGATATAAGTGAGAAAGTGTCATTCCCAGCACAGTATGAGAAAGAACTACAAATTTAAAAAAAATGTGTGTGTAAATATTGACCATATCATGTCATTCATTAGGGATGGGCTGTGGGAGAGTCAAGGACTTTCCGATGAGTAGTAAGTAGGGAACAGTGGGACAGTGAAGGGGAAATAGAGAAATGAATAGTGAATGTCATTGAATGCCCAAGCAATGAGAATTCAACTCTTAAATCTACAATTATCTGAGCTTCTGAATTAGCTTCTTTTACTCAACCTTCTTTGGGATGGTCAAGTCTACAAATTAAAAAGGGAGTAGGATAATAAGAAGATAGGTCTTTCAAGAAGATGCCTAGGAAGGGAATACCTGAGTCTAATGCAATGTCTACTTTCAGTCTTTTTTGAGAAATCACTGTGCAGATTTTCATAATAGTCATACTAGTTTATGTTTTAAAAGAGTTCCTTTCCGCCTCCAGCCTCAAGAGCATTTATTATTATTTAAATTCTTGATAACAGGAGGAATCTTGTTTATTTTGTGTTTCTTTACTAGGCAGTGATGTTGACATTTTTTCCATATATTTACTGGGCATTTATACTTCTCCTCAGAAGTATCAGTTCAAGGTATCACATTATAGTGATGAATATATACCTATATGTATAGCAGCACAATTCACTATAGCTAAAGCTGGGAAGCAACCTATATGTCCACCAACAGATGAATGCTGAGAGACAATGTGGTATTTATACACAATTTATCACTACTCTGCTATGAACAAAGATAAACTCAAGTCATTCATAGGAAAATTTATTTATTTATTTATTTTTGAGACAGAGTCTTATTTTATAGTTCAGGCTGGCCCTGACATCACTATGTAGTCCAGGTGAGCCTCGAACTCACAGCAATGCTCCTGCCTCTGACTCCTGAGTGCTGGTATTACAGTCATGAGCCACCATGCTCAGCGTTGTGGTGCTGATTGCTAGTGGGCATGAGTCTTCATGCCCAGCATTGTGGTATGTGGTTACCAGCAATTAAACTAGGGACCTTATGCTTGCAAGGTGGTGCCATAACCACTGAGCTAAATACCCTGGTCCCGTTATGTTCTTATAAATTACTTAGTTACTCAGGAATTCTGTCCTCTCTTACCCTGACACTTAATCTTTTTATGTGAGATCTGGTTCTATATCCATTTATTTTTTTAATATTGATCTTATGGGTACATTTTATATGCACATCATGATTACAATCAACATAAAAAATTGTGTCAGTATATAACACGACTTAATTCTCACTTTTTCCCATTCCCCTTCCCACCCTGCAACCCTGCCCTCTATACACATAAGCTTTGTTTACTTTTTTTACCATTGCATTTTCCTTCTCATTATGTACTCCTACCTCCCTTTACCATTTGAATATTTTCTGTTTCACAATATCTATCATACACTCTAGAACTCATTTATATCTTCAGTTTCTTATGCTAGAGAAAAGATATGGTATTTAAGTTATTGATGGAGTACTATCTCTGAAGGACTTTTGACTGACTCCTCAACTAGTCCATTTGAAGTACCTATTCCCAGGGGAAAGTTAAAGTCAAATAGATGAGCTATTTTTCCCTGTTTTTACTATAATTTTAAAGTCTGGGTTGCTAAGTATTCAGCGTTTTAGGTCTTTGATCTGTCTATCTGTATCTACATATCTATCATCTATCTATCTATCTATCTATCTATCTATCTATCTATCTATCTATCTATGTCTTTTTTGCATCAGGGATCTAACTCAGGGATTTGTGCTTGGAAGGCAGATTTTTCACCACTGAGCTAAATCCCCAGCCCAAATTTATATATATTTCATAGCTATAACATGTTAACTTTCCAAAGATGTGACTCTTTAGAGCCCTATTCAGAGGAAGGTTGGGGCTAGTTTCCCTATATCTATTTAAGGTAAGCTCCATGTGGCTGACCTTTTCTGCCCAGGGTCATTCCTCATAGCAGAAAGAACAAAAGAGAATACCTTTCACCAGACCTTCCCCAAACCCACTTTAGTGTACTTCCCTGTTATAGTAATTAGCTTTTCCTCACTCACCATGATACAGTATCTACAGCAAACTGCTTAGGAAGAAGAAGAAAAGAAAGTCTTACTTCTCACAGGTGTACAAGTTCAGGGATAAAATGGCATGGTGCAGGCTCCATGGAGAGGGCTGTCAGTGGCTGTATCACCACATGGCATTGTGTCAATGGTACAAGCTCAGACACATTAACCCATCTGTCTGGAAAGAGAAAACTTAGCCAAGATGGCTCCTTTTATGACAATAATATAGGGATGACTCAACAGGTCACATAAAGTGCTGTCCCGAGATCACATCTCAGTGATTTGAGGATGTGCCTGTGGGCCTCACCCCTGAAACATTTCTTCACCTCTTAGTACCATCATCCTGAAGTACATGTCCCAAGTTACAATGAACTATTATGGAACACCAAAAACAAGCAAAAATCATAGTGTCTAGCTATTTGTTTCAATAGTTTGTTAATATAATTATCAGTTTTTTCTAATAAATCATAATGCAATTATTAGCTTATATTAATTTATACTATTCACTTATATTAATAATATAATTATTTTTTCTAATGAAATCAAAAGCTTGCATAGAAACTATGATATTGTCATCCATATATCCCCTCCCAAAGTGCCAGAATAACTTAAATGTCTAATTACTCACTAGATACCTAAGTACAGTTGAGATTTCTTGAGAAGGAAGAGAATGCCTTCTTTTCTTCATGCTTTGATCTGTAAAGAATGTAAAAGGAGGGCCAGGGATTTAGCTCAGTGGTTCTGGTGCCCATCTTGCAAATGCAGAGGCCCAGGTTCAACCCCCAATAACCACATACTACAATGCTGGGAGTGGAGACTCATGCCCACCAGCAATCAGTACCACATACCACAGTGCCAGGTGTGGTGGCTCACGCCTGTAATCCCAGCACTTGGCAGGTAGAGGCAGGAGGATTGCTGTGAGTTCCAGGCTTGCCTGGGCTACATGGTGAGTTCAGGACCAGCCTGAACTACAAAGTGAGACAAGGAGGGAAGAATACACAGGCAAGTTGGGATATTTGTCTTCCTCACTCTCCCACCACCAATTATGTTTCCTATTTTCCATCTTTCTTTAAAATAACTGAAATCTTTAAGAAGTAAGAGACATGGATGATCAGGCATTAATATTTGACCCTACAGCTCACAACTTTCTGGTGGGAAAAATAGTGCACATAAATCCCACATCTTTGAAAATCTTGTCCAGATGGATGCCCAAGAGTGATTTTATTATAAGTTCTAAGATGAAAATTTCAGAGTCAAAATAATATTATTGACAAAATGTATAACACTGTTCAATATTGTATTTATAAAATACTCAATGTGTAAATGTTTACTACACGGAGTGTTTTCACATTATTATCACATTCATATTTCCACTAGTTAATAGTTTTTACATCAGTGTTTCTGCAGCGAGTGAGACCTAAAGAGACCACATATCTTGCTAATATCCTCTAGTTCTTATGTAGTAAATTCATTCAAATTCATATCCCATCTGGGCTCTATCTTCTATAATGACTGATCCTAGGGAAATTGACCTCTCGTATGAACAACTATATACTGTATTTTATAGCAGAGGCAAGAAAGTTTTTTCCTAATAATATTCTTCCCACTATCTTGTAGTAAATTTAAGAGTTTGGAATTTCTGTTTACCTGCATATATACATCTACATACAAACATCTTAAAACTGGCACTTTGGGTTATGACAATTGCAATTCATTTCATTTTCTGAATTCGGAGTATGAATAACATTGTTCTACTTGCTAATTATATATATTTTTATATGTCCTATGAAGTATATTTGTATGAATACCTCTACTTAATTGCATAAAATTTTCTGCAGATCTAAAGCATTGAAAGTTAGGTTTACTTTAGTTTTTAAAGGAAGCCACAACAGAAATTCCAAGTCTTGTGAAATAATGTTGTATGAGGTATTTTACTGTTTATATTGTAAGCATCTTTTTTTAATTTTTTTAGTGTTTTTTGAGACAGGGTCTCGCTTTGTTGTTTAGTCTGGCCCTGAGCTCAGCCTCAGACTCACATCATAGCAATCCTCCTGCCTCTCCCTCCCGAGTGCTGGGATTACAGGTGTGAGCCACCACACCCGGCACTTTGAGATGTGGTACTGGTTGCTGCTGGGCTGAGTCTCCACACCCAGTATTGTTATGTGGTTACCGGGGATCAAACCCGGGCCCTTGCGCTTGCAAGACAGGCGCCGGAACCACTGAGCTCTATCCCTGGCCCTATTGTGAGAATTTTTGTTCTGAATGTTGATTTTGATTATTTGAGCAAAATATTTATCTCAGCAATTTTTGTGTCTGTGCATTTCTTCTATTTATCATCTCTGTATATTAGTAAATATTAGCATGTGTTTAAGCTTTAAAATTCCTAACAATTGAATAAAGCTTCCAAAGAGGCTTTTATTTCCCCTTTAGAATCATGTAAATTTCCTTGAAAATTAATCAAAGCTCATGCCTTCTTAGAGTTTTTTATATGTCCTAAGTGTTATTGTAAGCACCAAAGTAATATAAATTTCTATGCACAGTTGTTTAACTATCAGTTAATTTCTAAGATCTCTATCACATGCACTCTTCTTATTTCATGCTTACATTGTAAATAAGTATGTGTTATACTGGTCCTGATGTAAAAAGAATCTGTGCTCACTCTGCACAGTTTCTTTGTGTGTCCATTTATATGTATATGTGACTTTGCTTCTATTCTTATTAGTTGAACTCTTTTAAATATATACTTAACTCCCATCAGCAGTAAAATTAAGTGTCATTTATGTTCATAAATAACCATGTATTCACTCAGCTTTGCTACTAATTCAGTCTGCTTCCCATTGCTTCTAAGGTGGCAGATTTCACTTCAGCCTTGTCAAGCCAGGATAAAGTAGCTTTGTTTGTTTACATAGCATTTGATCATAGTGTTGGTGTTAGGAATTGAACCCAGAGCCTCATACATTCTTGGCACATACTCCGCTGCTTAACTGAGTTCTGAATCTCTATAAATATTTTTTCATAGACACTGCAGTTGGCCTTGAAGATACACTAGAGAATAAAACAAGTAAATCTGTTTCTAGGAAAACCCGTGTTTGTGTGGTAGTTGGAAAAGTAAACAAGTAAATTTCTCTATGTAAACTAGTTTAATAAAATGATGGATGCCCTGAGAAAGCTGAATCTGAGCAAGTAAACAAGGAGATCAGAAACAATAAGTCAGTGCCATACTAGGCTGGGATGAACGTACTATTTTATATCAGCTACTTAAGGAAGTATTTCTAATTGGTGCCATTAAGCTTAATTAGTGATGATAGTCTTGTAAGTTTCACATAGCTTTGGGGAAGCAGTAAGTTTAGCTTTCATTAGTAAAATGTTCCGTGCCAGCAATATCATCCTCATGAGTTTTTCTTTGGCAGTACTGTGGATTGAACCCACAGCCTTTGTATTATGCTACATCCCTGGCTATTTTAAATTTTTATTTGGAGACAGAGTCTCACTTAGTTGTTCAGGCTGTGCTTGGTTTTATAGTCCTCCTTCCTTGGCCTCCCATAGTGCTGGTGTTACTAGCATGTACCACCATGCCTAGCGCTAGGGGATGATTTAGGGTTACAGAGCTTGTATAAATAATAGATTGGATCAGCAGGCATGATACTTAAATTCTGTTGTATGACTAATTAAATATTGGATTTTTATATGCTGTCATTATACTGTTTATACAGAATGATTACCTGTTAAATACTTTATTAATTTAATAGGCATATATTCCAAGTAGTCTATAAGGTTCTGGGAGTACAAAGATGAGTAGGACTACTGTAATAAATATATAAATATAAAAAATGGTAAGTTTGAATCATTTATACTTAAATGGACATACCTTGAGGATATCCCCATAAGTGAAATAAATAGGTCACAGATAGGTACATATCGCATCTTTTCTCTGGTATGAGAAAATGAAGATGTTTAAAATAGGGCGAAGGGGGGAAAATAGTGATATTATAACAGAAAAGAAAGGAAACAAATTTTATGTATATAGAGGGGTGGTATGGTGGGTAGGGCTATGGGAAAAAATGAGAATTAAGGTGTGTCTTATACTGGTACAAATCCCCATTATAGAGTGCAATCATGATGCATATATGTAATGTACCAATAAAGATGTTTTTAAAAAATAAATACATAAATATAGGTAACATCTGATTTCTATATATTTGCTGGAAAAATATATATATATTCTCAATTAAAATATGAAAAATTAAAAAACCACTTCAACTACAGGTGGCAAATGTAGGCAGGCACAGTTTATGAGGGGGTTAAGATATTTTGAAATGCACATTTAATATTTACTTGCTATTTTGCATTAATGCCTATTTGATCATCTCTGCCATATTGGAGACATTTATTAATGTAAATTCATTGAAAGTGTTGGCAGTTGAACCTTCTAGATGATAATATACGTATGTCTTGTGTATAGTGTTTTATATCTAAGCTAACCTGATGAAGATACGATAAGAATGAAAACCATGAGTATCACACAAGGCAGGCAGGAACGTGTCATCTTCAATCTAACAAGGAAATTAACCAGTTCTCTGAGTTTATATGAGTTAAAGATTGTGTAAAATGGACCACGTGCTTGTGATAATCCAAAAGCTCCAAAAGGAAAGCAAATTTTGAGTTACAAGCTGAGATTTTGAGGTCTCGGATCTATCCATGGTGCTGAACACGCTAACCCCTCATTTTGGCATAGTTGATTACGGTGGCCAGTGAACTTTAGAGTATTCACAACAATCTATTCATAAGAGTTGTCTCTTTTGTTTACCAGAAGTGTCAGTCTTCCCTTACTACCTTTTCTGCCCATTCTACCTGGCCCAGTTGCTCTTAGTATTACCACCTACATGTGACAACTTTGGAATCTGACTCTTGCTTTGTCCTGTTTTCTAAACTAGTAATTCTCTCTAATTCAATCTAATTTTCAATTAAATTTTATACCTAGAGTCTTTCCTATATGTATCTCATCTCACAAGTTTGTTTTCTATTTGTTAAAATGAAATAATCAATTTTACCTTCATTTTTAGGCAATTAAAATAATTTTAATTCATTATATTTATATATATAATTTACATTTAATTGAATTAAATAATCTAAAATGAAGAAATTAGCAAAGTATTATGTTTCATCTTCCTCTTCTCTGTACCCATGTTTTTTCTCCTCTCCTTTTTTCTTCTCCCTTGTTATCTTTTTCTATAGAGCAGTCAGTAAAAATGTGTAATTTAAGTGAAATATTTCACATAAAAGCTTGATAAAATATATAATTTAAATATTGTATGATAATTTAACCTTTGGGGAAAAAGTATAAAAATGTAGGCATTCATCATTTCCTGTGAATATGTTGTATTAGGACTTGGAAATAAAATGGAGACCATTCCTTTTTAGGTGTCTCCAGATTTTTTTTAGCATAGATCTCTTTGTTATTGGAAGACTCAAAATAAATTTTAAAAGTCAATGATGTTGTTAGTTCAACATTAGGACAAAGGTTAGACATGAATGTTACTTCTCTCTCCTTTTATAATTTTGCCTACATAATTTAAGTGTATGGATTCTTGGATAAATAATCTAGATTATTATCTTTAATCCATCACATCCTCAGCATACGATCTTGGATAAATCTTTAAGGATCTATATGTATTTTCCACAAATTGGGATAAGAAAACACCCTCACACTGAAAATTTTCATTAGAATTATGAGATAACACATACTCAGAAACTGATACCTACTGAACATGTCATCATTATGACCATCATTGTCACTGTTGTGTCTTTCCTGTGTTTTACATGTCTGTCCATTTTAAGGTACTTGGTTCAATATGAATACTTGACATAGTGGAGAGTATATTTCCCCTCTAACTCATTGCTAAGTTTATAACTAAGATATCTGACCCAAAAGACAGACTAAAAAAGAAAACTACAAATATTATTTAAGTTTCAGATGGCTGGAACCTACAGAAATGGATACTCAATGTAAGTAGAGAAATTATATATTTTTATGCTTCACTTTGTTGAAGAGTAGACAGTATGCAGACAAAAGGATGTGATAGGATGCTAAAAACCTGGAGGAACTCAGCAAGGCTCTTGGTTAAATTCCTTGTGGTAACTTTGCATCTTTTGTTGCTTTTCATGGGCATGAAAAGGATGCATGTCGAGTGAGGTTCCTATGACCTATTTTAGAAGAGGTTCAAAAGTTCTCTTATGGCTTTTTCTGAGGAGAAAGTTACAGATGTCATCTTGGTTTTCTTGTTTTTTGAAATATCAAGTTCCATATTTGGGGGTGGCAGATCCTGAACCCCATCATGTACTTAACATCTGGGGAGAGTAGGTTGGTAGCAACTGTACCTATTGCACTCACTGATATTTCAACTTGAAATATTGTCAGCTACAAGCAAAGATAAAAAAGATGGTGATTTCCTGTTCATAAACGACCTTTTAAAACTCACAATTGGCTCTTGATTCCAGTTGATCTGTTGACCAGCCCATTGTGGTGACCTTTGGAATGTATTATATTCTCATTACTCTTAATATAATGGTGAAAATTCGGTAGACAGACAATGCAGCATGGGTGTAATGAATAAAATAATGATTGATAGTGAAATTGTAAAAGTAAAAGGTTCAGTGTGCTTGAAAGTCACAGAATTTTAAAAAGTGCAGAGGATAAGAAATACTGATGAACAGAATGAGACAACTTGATACTGGCTTTGCATGTAAAATTGGACCATGGAATCCATTAAACTAGTCCTTGTTAGTGAATACAGCCTGTAGAAATGTAAATAAGGGCAATAAATGTATCTTCTTAATTTAAGTATCTATCAAATCTTTTATTGGAAGAAAACTAGATTTATACATTGTGGCTGTAACCAAATCATTGTCTTTCTTTCTATCATCTCCAGGAAAATATTTCTAATTTAAAATAATTAACATGGATATTACTGAAATGAAATTCCTTTGGAATCAAACAAAAAGGGCCCCCCAGGGACTACTATTGATATCACCTTATAATAGGATGAATAAAGCAATCACTATATGATAGTTTTGTTTTACAGCCAGAACTAACATTTGTTCAGTCAGTAGTCTTGTTAATCAGAACAGCATTATTTCTGCAATGAGGAAATTTCAGATCTCCTAAAATATAATATAAGAGTTATATTGTCAAATATGTGATAGGTTTTGTTTTGTAATGACCCTTCATCTTTAATGAAAATATGAAATGTCAGAATGAAAGGCGAAAAAATGGAAACTGATTTCTCACTGGATTTATAATCAAATTACCAATAAATTGGACCTATTCATACCCAATTCTCAAAATGAGTAAAATTTGAAACATTTATGACTATACCAGTAAGTAGATTGTTAAGGTCTGTAAGAATTTTGTAGTCTATGCTGGTTCTAAGGTTGAAATCCAACTGTTCTTGTCTGTGCTGAGAGTAACAGCTTGAAAAGGAAGATGTTCTGAGGGACAGAAAATAAAAAAGAGCGTTTTTCATTAACACACTGAAAAAGTCATTGCACTGAAAAAGTGTCAACAGACCCTAAATAATTTTCTGTTGATTATACTAAATTAGAATAGCGATGGCTATAATCATTTGATCCCTGAGGCATTAATGAAAATTCAGCATTACTTTGTGTGGAATATGTATCATTACCCTTGAGCTTAGGAACCATTATTAGTAAGTCTGATTATATCTGGGAGCTGTGACACAAGCTATCTTTAACCCACTAATGACAGGGCCGTATTGTAATTTTATGATGAATGAACATAGTTTAGCATTTTTTAGCACTTGGTGAGGAAAATAAGAAGTCTGCATTCATTTCCTTGATTAGAGAGTGGAGTAGTACAGAGATGCTCATAAGGAATGCTATTTAATGAAATGGTGTTCCTGTTGATTCATTAACCTGTCACAGCTTCCTGCACTCCTAGGATCAGTTATTTTTGCATGATCAAAAATATCATTCAGTGATATTCCAAAGATGTAGAGGCACAAAAAATAAAGATACCATTTCTCAGCATGGATATGTTGCTTATATATTTTCAAACATTTTCACATATATTTTATTGTTTTATATTCATATCAACTGTTATTTTTACTTATTTCATTGATACATTAAAAAACTTCAGCATAATACAGTTTAGACAGTTATCTAAACAGCATAAATTGTCAGAAAAAAAAAACAATGTTGGAATCTGAGTGTCTTGGCTCCAGATCTAATGCATATTTTGGCCTCAGTAGAAAGTTAATTAATTTATAATCAGAGACAAATTATATCATATCAAATCCTCCTGTTGACTAAGAATAAAATCAACCTAGTTGAGAACAAAGAAAACTACATTTATTTGGAGCTAATTAGGATTATAATCTGGGAAAATACAGATTCTAGCAGCCTCAAAAATATCCTCTAAGTTTTTCTGGAATGACAGTTATAAACTGACAATGGTTGGGATTGAAAATTACATTACTTTTCAGTCAGGTGTTATAATTGGTGCTGGTAAAACTTGAACTGCCTATCAAGCAGGGGTGGGACGGAGTTGAAGAGGGTGGGGTAGGTGTCGTGTCAGTCTCTGTTCTTTTGGAAGAAAGGGTCTAGTGTCGAGGTGAGCAGAGGCTAACACTGACAGAACTTCAGCTTATTCCAGGCAAAAGGTCAAGTAACTCGGGGAAGAACATGGGAGGCTTGTGACTCGATTCAGTGGGACACCCATGGACTCCCTTTCTGGGACAAGATTTAACAATGCCTCCCAAAATGATGCTACTCTAATTTTTTCTTCCTTAACATATTCTCACGCCTTCTTCTCTCTTCCTCCATCCGACTATCCATCCATCCATCCATCCATCCATCCATCCATCCATCCATCTGTTCTATTTTCTTAGGTATTATAGATTTCTACTCAGCAAATGGACCATAGTCTAATTTAATGTTCACTCTAAGTGATGAGGTTCAGGCTGTGCCACATCAGATTATGTTCCTGTGGGATATAGGGAACCAGCAGTCGCAAGCTGTGGGAACTAGAAAGGGTCCAACTCTGAAGCAGGGGTCATTAAAAAACCCAGTTGACTTACTGAAAAGGGATCATCAGACTGCCACACCAGAGAGCCCCTCCTCATTTGTGGGAGCAAAGAACCTTCTTTTCTCTAATGACACAGAGAATCTGAGCACACAGGCCTCCAGGAGCTGCCCATCCCGCTTACCTTTAGACCATCCGCCATTTTGTCTAATCACATTTCTCCACAGCTATCTACTCATTGTTCACTCTGTGTGATTTCTCTGTTTTATTCTTTTTTTGCAGGTTCTCTATCATGTGAGAGCTCTGAAGGCTCTCTGTTTCTGACTCAAATAACTATGCTTTTCTGCTGTTAATATGTCTTGTTAATGGCTATCTCTTCTTTGAAACTTGAAATGGATGAGAAACATTTTCTTCTATTAGGTAAACTACTTTCAAAAATCTCTGGGTAACTGAGGACAGTTTTGGATCTAGTGAAGTACTTGAGACTCAGTAGTATCTTAATAAATGTTAATTCCTTTCCTTCTAATTCTCACTTCCGTTCTGTGCCCCTTTCTGACACAAATAAATAATTATTAATAGATTCTTAGGGGCCAGGGATTTAGCTCAGTGGTTCCAACATCTGTCTCAAGGTCCTGAGTTTGATAACAGGCAGCACATATCACAATGCCAGGCATAGTGGCTCACGTCTATAATCCCAGTACTCAGGAGGCAGAGGCAGGAGGGTTGCTGTGAGTTCTAGGCTCACCTGGGCTATACAGTGAGTTCAGAGATAGCCTGAACTACAAAGTTAGACCATGTCTTTAAAAAAACTAAAAAAAAAAAAAGATTCTCAATTATTAAAAGTTGTTTTGATGAACGATAAGACATCGTCAGTGAAATTCTTTTCAAAGGTAACTGAACAGTAACAAAACATACAAATTAGTAAGGGCAACAACTACAACAACAAAGTCAAAGGAACCTTGTTCTAAAAAGTGTGGCTAACAGAAGTTAGTGCTTTGTTTCCATCAAAGCCCCACAACTTCCACTTAAAGCAAAGCTTTACAAGTGACTGACGTCCCTATTCTCCAGATATTAGCATCATAATAGCGTTCTGTTGAATAGCTTCAATTTTAGCTAATCAAAGCCAAAGTTTCAGTTTCCAGAGACTTGAAGTCCTACAGATTCTGAGGGGCATGGAACAGATTAGGCTCTCAGAGGAAGACAAAGCAAGAGATGAGTCACTGTAGGACAGTGAAATAAGTGATATAGAATGTGGTCTACGAAATGCCCTGGACAGAGAAAGACAACTAGATTGGGACAGAGATAGGGACATCTGACCATCAAATTAAAGCAAAGAATGTCAGAATTATCCCTGGCATTTTCTCACCTTTGTCCTGAAAATTTCCAATCAGTTGTTACTTGGTGTTCAGTTTTACCTCTCATTATTTATGTCTCTCCCCTAGTGGCTTCTTCAATCATTCTACCGTTAACAGAAGCTCTTACCATCCCTACTTCTAATAGACCATTTCATCTGGTAATCCCATTTCTAGGCATATCATCCAGATTGTTCAAAACCTTAAATTCCTCACTTATCCCCCTTTGAAAATCTCCTCAGAATCCTGTTGTTGTCTGCAGGACAAAGTCTAAGCTTATGTCTCTCTTTGACCTGTTTCTTTCCCTACATCTGCTACTGCCAATGGTGGTCAGCATATTCCTTGGTGATGCCTTAAGGTGTGAAATTGTGTGTTATTTTAAAAATATTTTACTCCATTTCATGCCTTTTTCTCTCCTTGTAATGACTTTTCCTGTCCTTCTCCAGCAGGTTCTGTACCTGATCAGTGTCCATATCTACTTGGAGGTACAGCTCTTCTATCATCTCACATCTCTGCTGGATCAAGGGCACCTGCTCACAGCTTACCCTATTCATCCTGCTAAAACAAGTTATTCAAGAATTCTCATTACAGAATAAAAGAAAGGCTTTCTTCAGGGCCAACACCATAGTCACTTGTACATTTTTCTCACTTGGGAAGAGAAGTTGGTCTTGGCTCCAAATACAGCAAGCGTTAATGGGTTAATAGCCAAGTAGCAGGATAGAGATCAGTGGATAGAACTTCACCAAGAAGTCAGGGATGGGTAAGGGTATTCTAGCCAAACTTACCTGACAGGATTATTGTGGAAGGCAGGCCAACATGATCAGATTTCACCTGAGGAATGTTGAAGAATAAAGAACCAGATCTGATAATGAAAGTAATAAGAGATCAAAGATGAGAGATCTTGCTATACAGAAATAACAGCTTTTCAAAAAACCCCCACTGTATTGTATAAGGAATTGCACAGATGGGCCTAGGAGAAAATTCAAGGAACTTATTAAAATTTGGTCAGTGAAGAAAAGAAAATCTTTGCGCTACTGTATTTCCCATTAAACCCAGTGCTTGGCATATAATGGTTGCTAAATGAATGCTGGTAGACCTGATCATTGTAGTATGAATGGAAAGTGTAGGTAATTATTAGAACAAGGATAGGAATCATATCACATGTATGAAGACAAGGAGGTAGAATATTGAATGGGATAGTCATCTGTTTATTATTATTGAACAATAGCCTACGACTAATATGATGCCCTAACATGATACCTTATTAAGTTTCTGTTGTCACAAGTCCAGGTGGAGCACTGGGTTTTCTTGCTTGTGGCTGCATTCTCATTTGTCAGCTTTGTAATGGGGGGCACTCTGTAGAATTCAGGACACTTTGCTTCTCCAAATCCAATATGGAGGAACATCTCATGTCTCTGACTCACGTAGGTTTAGAGCCTCTTTAAAGAGCGTATCTTAGTCAGGGCTAGTTAGGCTACTTCTTCTCACCTGTTAGCTTCACTCAAAGTCAACCGATCAGGGACTCCAGGGACATCTTGTCCAATAACACAATTGTGGAAGCGATAGTCTACTATCTTGGGCTATTTTGTTGATGAGAAACAAGTATAGGTTATGCCTGCACTCAGTAGAGAAAATTATTCATAGGAACATACACTCAGAAAGCAAGGGTCTTAGTATCAGTACCAGAATTGTGCCTGTTATTCATTTAGTTTAGGAAAACTTGAAAAATAGATTTATGAGGGTCAGTGTAGGGCCATGAGGGTTGAAAGAAGGCAATGACACCTTTTTCCCTCCATCAGTGAGGGAGCAATAAGGAGGTATATTTTAGGACAATAACTCAGTACTCAAAAGATGAAGGACTCAAAGAATTAGACAAAGAAGAGATTGTAAATATGACAATGAGAGTTAAGTATTTGAACAGGAACATGGAAAGTAAGGAAGGATTTAGGTGGAACTGGATGGTTATTTGAGTGAGGCAGAAGCAAACATTCAATGCTGAGGTTATTAGCTGGATGACCAAAGAAAAATTGGTTTTAAACTGGTAGCACTTCCTGGCAGAGCCAGTAGATGTAGGCTTCTGGCTCTTCTTACTTGGTTGGCTTATTCCAAGATAGATGTAAAATGATTTGCCAGGAGAATTCTGTTGTACACATACAGCAATTTGTCATCACATGCCTTTAGAGAGAAATGTTTTATTTTTAAATACATGGTAAGCTAGACAGAATTATGTTTTCTAAAGTTACCAGAATCCATGAGATCAATGGTAATTTGAAAGGGCAATGACTTGGCCTACAGCATAAATTCTGATTTATGTCTTTTATTTTATAACTTAGACAATCTGAAATCTAGATCATTTGAACAGTTAACACAAATAAGGAGCAGAATGCTTTGCATTGAAGTCCATCTCTGGGTCAGCAAAAGTGTGTTTTTTTCTCTGTATCATCAAAATAATGTGTAATAACCTATCACAATCTATAAATTAGTATTTCTAGAACTCTTTCAGTAATTCTATCATCCTTCTACACTGAGATGGGAAAGATTAATTTATGAGGCTAGATGACTAACTTCTTATTTCTTATAGAATTTACATTACATAAAATTTATAGGCTCTTACTCAAGGGTTTTGTCACCAAAATTTTTAAGTCTTTTCAGCTAGAATCCTCTTTGGTTAATACAAACCCACACTTAAAGGATTTAAAGTTTTACCCAAGGTACTATTATGTTGATTCATTTAAAAGTGTGTCATTATCTAATTCAGTTAAATCCATGTATCCATTTATGATTTTTGCATAATTAGTATTATAGAAATACCTCAGGTGAGATGATTCACCCACATGAAGTTGAGGTAGTGTAAAAGTGGAAGTCTAGTCTTTGTCCTCACTGAAAAGCTTGCTTGGATTTAGGGATGCCCTGTCATTGTGTACTCCAATGATGTGCTTTCCTACATATCTTGGCAGACGTTTTGGCATGAGATCCATTTATTACATTTAGCTGAAATCTGTCTTGATTGAAGCTCTTCCCCTGAGCCTGTGGTCCACTGATGGTCTCATCTCAGTTACACATTACTGGAATCCGCTAAATTTTAAGACCATTTAAAATATTTCCCATTTATTTTTATATAATTTTCATATATAAGTGTATAAAAAATTCAATATTTCTGCCAAACTCATGATGAAAATAATAAAACAGATGTACCTTCCAATCCAGAGTTATCATTTATACCTCTTTCAGTCATTTCTTTTGATTTGACTTCCCTATTTTAGATAAAATGTGATCATAGTGCTATTTCTCATCTTGGTGTCCTAATCTTTATTATATCAATGTTCATGTCTGACTTTTTAAAAAATGTTCTATTTCATCTTCTCATTCTTTTGTTGACTAAATCTCTGAGAAATATGTGTTTGTATGTACATATACGTACATATGGACACTTAGGTGTGCACATACAAAGTCTAAGGACTTTGTGCTTTTGTTTCATTACTTTGCCCCTTATGAACATTTTGTGTGCTTAACAAAATACACAGTACACTAATTTTATACAAGTTTTATTTCTGTTAATGTATTGATAATAGGGCATTAAATTTCATTTTCTATTCCTTATACTGTGATTCTTTTTTCTTATATCTTTTGTTCTTCCTTCTTGCTATTTATCATAATCCCCAGTGTTCATATTTTCACTAGAAGCTGTCGTGTGATGTCTAGTGAATCTCAGCTGTATGTTGTCATTTATGGTAAAATTCTAACAACCTAAGAGATTGTGCAGTTGTGGCATTTTTGATTTTTAGTAGTAAGTGAAGTTCGTTGTAGCCTGTATAATTGAGAACCAAGCTACTCTATCAGAAGATAACTATTTCCTTTCCCTTCATTTCTCCCCCAGTCTCTGGATTCCTTTCCTTTTCTCTTGTTCTATTAGGTCGTCTCTAGGGATTGAGTCTTGAAAGCCTGAGTCAGCTTTTCTCTGTGCTTGTGTGTGGGTGACAGGGAGTCATCTTTAGAAAAGAGGAGGAAGGGAATAAAATAGGCAAGTGGTTCTCAGAGGCAGTGTGAACAGTGACACAGATATTCTACTATTTTCCATATGATTTTGCAACCCTGTGATAGCTTGAGCCTCAGCAGGTCGGTTCCTTTCAGTGCACACATTTTTGTTCATTGTTGTTTCAGTACCAGGGATCAAACTCAAGACTTTGAGCTTTTGAGGCAGATGCCAAAACTACTGAGCTCAATCCCTGGTCCACATCTTTTTCTAGTGTGTCCCTTTCCTAAATCTTATCCCATAGAGAGACTATTCATGGGTTTCCTGAATCCTATGAAGGTTTCATTGCTCAGTCCCATTTTCAGAAACACTTGATACCTCCGAGTCTCATATCTTTGCAAGATCTCAGCAAAGCGCTTTACTTACTCCTGCCGCCCTCGGCAGTCTTCGTTTTCCACTTACTTGGCCCTGGTGGAGTAAGGGGGAGCGCTGGGTTTTCTTGCTTGTGGCTGCATTCTCATTTGTCAGCTTGGTAATGGAGGGCACTCTGTAGAATTCAGGACACTTTGCTTCTCCAAATCCAATATGGAGGAACATCTCATGTCTCTGACTCACATAGGTTTAGAGCCTCTTTAAAGAGCATATCTTAGTCAGGGCTAGTTAGGCTACTTCTTCTCACCTGTTAGCTTCACTCAAAGTCAACCGATCAGGGACTCCAGGGACATCTTGTCCAATAACACAATCGTGGAAGCGATAGCCTACTATCTTGGGCTATTTTGTTGATGAGAAACAAGTATAGATTATGCCTGCACTCAAGTAGAGAGGATTATTCATAGGAACATACTGGTTACTGGTGCTGGTTACTGTCCTCAATATCCCTTTCACCTTACATATCCCTTGACGTTTCTCCTCTGCTAGTGTCTTGTCTTCTAGTCTCATCTGTCTTCGTAAATGTACAAAACTCTATTTGTTTATTGCCCTTTGACTGGGACTTTGAAAGAAAACTCAGAAACAAAAACCTAAACAGGTAGGTTTTGTTCTCCACATTTAGTTGTGGGCATAACGCATTTTAAGCATAAGTAGATGGAATGGATTGCAGACCTTGACCACTTTTGAGATAATGAAAATCAAAATGGACAGATTGAGTGTGACTACTTCTCACTTCCAATGGGCCTTTATTGCCAGCCTATCACAGAAATGTCAACAACTGTCATTTTAAGTAACCAAAAAGACACATATAATATTCTTCTGATCTCCCTTCTTTTATCATCCATAGAAAGCTTGAGGGTATAAAACAAAATTAGCAGCATAATTATAATATTACAGACTGAACAGATGGTTCACATGGACATGTGAAAGCTGACTACTTCTCAGAGTGAGTCTTGAATAGTGGCATGAACATCATGGGTGAGGTTGGTGGAGATGCAGACTCTCAGTTCCTCTCCTCTTGGCATCCTGAAACAGAATTGCATTTTAATAAGGTCACCAAAAGCTTCCTGTAATTATTAAAAAGAAAAGCTTTAGGGAAAAAGAGCATGCATCACCTATTATCCCACCTAGGGTTTAATACATAACAAGCTGGTAGTTTACAAACATAACTGATAATGAGAAACATGAAGGCTGGTGTTTTTAAAAGTGTAGGTTCTTCTTTCTTTTTTCTTTTCTTAAACTGTAACTCAATAAGGTATGACATGAGACTGGAAATTTGTTTTATAAGGCCCCTGCATTGCTAAGCAGTCAGGTTTGGAAATCACCATGGAAGAACTCAGCCCTCTTCTTCATGATGTCTCTTATGGCCCAAGTGTCTTCCAGGTACCACATCACCCCTCTTCAATACAAGCCTGCCCAATAGAGACCCTTAATTCCTACATCCATGCAGGTCGCACACGCTGGTAAGGCTCATCTGTCCACTTCCAGGATATGGACATGACCCGGGCATGTGTTCATTTCCATCTTCCCCATTTGTTTCATCCCAAGTCAGCTTTTCATTAGCAGGCTGCCCAGTGTCATGCTCTGATATTGATTTCGACCAGTTCTGGTCTAGGATTGTGAATTGGAAGCTTGAGCTTCATGAGGCTGCATACCACAGGGGTCTGTCTCTCATAGCTGGAATGAAATATTTTGCATCCACAACTTTGTAAAGAAGTTTTTCTGAATTCATCTTTCAGACTGTAGTTGACTGGTTCCAAGGCAAGATGTCATGACAAAGGGGTATGGTGGCAGAGAGCTGCTTGTGGCCTGGCATCCAGGAAGCAGAGAAATTCCAGGGTAGAGCCAGGAAGGGAGATACAACCTCTGGGCCATGCCCATAGTGATCACCCCTTCCAAACCGACGCTGCATCCCAAGAGGAAGTCAGCTGTCATAGTGTTGTACTCCAGTCACTTTCCAATCCATGGCCACATAAGGCTACACAGGGACATCTAGATAGAAATCGTAGCAGTATCAGTGAGTGCACAGTGCAGAGGCTAGAGGCATCACCCTGATGAGGAACTAGATGCCCGGTAAGTAGTCTGTCCCAAGAGGGTATCAAGATCGAGTGGGAATTCATGAAGGAAACTATGGTGCCAGAGTAGGGAGAATTTCCAACTCAAGTGAGCACAGTGGGAGAAACTTTGAAGAATATAGAGAGTTTTATGAATCTGTGTTAAGAAAAGACTTCCGTGTTTGTTAAGACTTCAACAGTGCCACATTCACTTAGCAAGCACAAAGCCCTAGGTTTGATCCCCATTTTCACCAGTCAATCAGTCATTCAGTCAACAAGCAAGTAGAATATAGGAGAGTAAGAGTTGGGTATGGTGAGTCGGCTGGCCTAGCATCTTGCTGAACAGTTTAAATCAGAAGCCTGTTGTGATATCTGCTATTGATGACAAACTGTAAACGGTTCTAGAACTGGCAAAAGGAGTCGGTCTGAGCTAAGCTAAAAGACATAACGTGACCATCTGGGACAGGAACATAGCAAAGTTGCTAATTAGTCTAGAGGAAGCCAGTTGCCCACACTTTTATGGACTGCTAATTCCTAAAGTAGCAACTTGGTTTAATGACAAAAATAACATTATCATAGTTTCTTGAATATATTATGAGGTGGCCTTTGGGATGTAGATTGTATCGAATTTAAAAATACTCCATAGTTCTTAAAGCATAGTGCTATTAATAAAACTTGAGTTTGGAAGTCAACTATTCATTTTTTCTTAGACTGTTAGATAAGAAATTACAGACTATGTGGTACTCTAGGGTAGACACTTATTGCAAAGATTTTGTTTTAAAAATACCAACTTTCTATTTGAATACCATTTTTCAGACAATTTTTAAACATTCATCAAAAAAAAAGAACAAAAAGGTTTTAAAATGTGTTACAATCTAAATGGGAATTTTTTTTCTTAAAAATGTTTTCAAGCCAGTTATATTTGTAAGGAAAGAATTTTTTAAATGGTTTTACTTCAACTTTTCATGCAATTATAGCATTCATGGTGTGTTCAACACATTTTGTAGAAAGAATAAATGAATATCTGTAGACAAAATTTGTGACAGAATGACCCATACAGATACATAAAGGGTTGTGTGTGTCAAAATGGTAGGATTTAGCATTTAAAGCATAGTTAGCGAAGGACGATTGGCCCCCTTGCATTATTTTAAGGGAGAGAAAATTGGGGTAGAGGAAATGAGGGCTCCACGATTGTTGGTGGCACAGTCAGGTCTGGGAGCCACTTCTCACATCAGCCAGTCTAGCGCTCTTCATTTTCAACTTATTTTCATGCCACTCAAGAGAAAAATGAGTTACTTCTGCAGGGCACATTCTGACCTGAATCACTTTAAATCAGCAAAGCCTGGCTTTGTTCAAGGCTCAGATGCCGAATGACAAAATTAAAGCATCTTTTAAAACAAACAAAAAGTAAGGGTAATTGGTGTATTCGGTTTGATTTGGGAGTGATGTTTTCAAAGGCAAAGAAAGGAGGAAAATAGAAACTCTGTGCTAAGGACTTAATTTAAAAGTCTGAATGTCAGACTCAATATAAAGGAGGTAAGCCAGCCCCAAGGAACTCAAACTGCAGAAGAGGAGAAAACAAATTTCCTTCTGCAGTGAATCAATAGAAGCTCATCTATCTGCAGATTTATTTATCTCTTGCAATGCTAACAGAAACCCCTTAATTAGATTCAGAACATACTTAGATATTGCGTGGTAATTATTTGTGGCAGAGTAAGTAAAGAAGATGGAACTAAGTAGATGAATATTTAGACCCAGAAATATCACTAATGACTCAGAGACCAGGTAATATTTCTTCCCTGGTGAAATTTATAACGAAGTGCCTGAGAATTGCTTTTCTTCCTAATTAAAGGTTTGGTTGCCTTACCAAAGTGTTGTTAATGGTAATAATGGTGCAGCCACGTATCCAACCTGTGATCCTAAGTTATTTATTATTCTGATCTTAGTGCTTTTCATTTGTGTAGATAGGCTTACAATGGGCGCCGGTCCATGGGGTTGCCATGGGGTGTAAGTGAGAACACACTAGGAAGGTTTTGCATAGTGTATTCACCCAAAAATGCACTCGGTAAATGTTAGCTGTCATTCCTGTTGTCAGCCACTCCAACGCAGCTATTTTGTAAGAAAACATACTTCCATTGCTACTGCACTGAAGCCTTGGTAAATCATTGTGTTTTTTGTTTGTTTGTTTACTTGTCTTCTGTACAATCTGTGGATATTTCTATCCCAAGAAAACAAAGATATGTAGTTGAAAGATCTTTCTTCACTGGATATTCAGAACACTTGCTTTGAACCTGAAGTTCCCAGATGCAGTTTGCCTGTTTATTTTAGACCTTCCAGGAAGACAAAGTTCAATAGCATGATGAGTTTCAAGCTGAGGAAATTTATAATCTCTTAAATCTTCTTCAGTTATTTAATGTTCTCTAAAATTAAGACAATCCTGCCGGCTTCCTGTGTGGCTATGAGGATTATTCCAGTGTATGAGGGGAAAGTGCATATTGTAAAATCCATTATGTTCAGTGAGTATTGGTAGTTGATATTCTCTAAGGGTCTGTATTTGACTGATCCTCTCTGCCCAGTGTCTCATATGAAGATATTTCTGATTTCTCCAACCTCCAGGTAGATGGTAGCTCTCCTTCCATCTCACCCTTACTTCATTACTGCTAATTCTACTTGGTACCCTAAGAGCATACTGTCTTGCAGAACAGTAATTTTCAGTCATGTCACTTCTGCTACTGTACCTTTAGAAAGATGTAGTAATCAATACCTGGTGATCCTCAATTCTCCCAAAGTGTGTGACAAAATGTCCTGGCTATAATACTAAAGAAGTGTTTTATTAAAGAACAAACAAGTTTTAATGAACTCATATGCAATGCTAAACTCTGTGAATTATGTAGAAATAGTAAAAGCAACAAGGTCTTAAGTATAATTGTATCTCTTCAACGAGACAAAGAAATCTTTTAGAATTAGAAATTAATTAGAAATTAACTTAGCTTTCATTCATTCATTATGCAATAAGTAAATATGTACTGAGAAACTTCCAGGAGTCAGATACTGTGGTGAAATTTATAAAGTAATTCAAGTACTTCTGTTCAGTAAAAGTTTTATGACATGGAGATTATAGTTTGTAAGTAATAATAGTAAAATAATTCTCAAACTTACTTTTGCAGAGTAAACATTTAAATCTTTGTTTATGAAAATCAGCCAGCAAACTCTTCTGAACTGCTTTTGTGATCTACTATTAATCCCAACGGTGTGGTCACTGTTCATTTGTAAGATTCAATTTGGCTACTAGGGGCAGGTCAGGCACAACATTTTTCTGGTAAAAAAATCCTTATAGCCACTCAGTGAAATGTGCTTTGAATTATTTTTCATAATCATAAGTAATTGAGCATGTCCCTCTCACTTATAAATAAATACACTGATGTACAATGATCTACCTCCCTCCATAATGAGTTTTGAAAACCATTGCTATGTTACTTGAATTTACTTTTCTTCACTTATTAAAAAGTCCAGAGGGCACAAGTAACCTTCAGAAACCATTTCCACATTACAAGACAAGATTAGTTGATGAAATTCCTGGATATACATTTTAATTGAAGAATCATAAGCAATTCTATACTGAAGTGAAACCAGGGAATATGATGCAAAAGGAATGTCTCCATCACTACACAGGACAGTGTGTGAGTAATCTGGAGCTGAAGAAAAACTTTCATTAATTGTGTAAACCATGATTAATTTTTTTATTGCTATTACCTGTGAAATTGTAGAAGCCATTAGAATGTCACATTTTTATTTTAATACACAAATAAAACTTGCATATTTATGATATAAAACATGTTTTGAGATATAGGTCTACATTGTAGAATGATTAAATAATGCTAATTAATATATGCATTACTTCATATACTTTTTTGTGAAGGGTTTATTTTTTTCAAGTAAATGGAAAGTTGGTAACTATAAGCATTATATAAAATGGGTCTTTATAATTTAGTACTTTCGACTGAAATTTTGTATCCCTTGACCAGTGTCTCCAAAATCTCACCAGTTCTTTTCCTTCTTTCTGTCCCTGTTAACCATTTCTCTGCCTTAAGAATTCATGTAGTTGTTTTTTTTTTTTCAGATTCTACATATGTGATATCATTTGGTACTTGTTCTCCTGAGCCTGACTTATTTCACTTTATATTATATCATGTAGCTTCACCCATGGTGTCACAAATGACAGATTTCTTTTGTTAAAGATTGAATAGTATTCTACCATGAAGTATATGTGGGTGTACATGTGTGTTTGGGTGTGTATCCATTCACTATCAAGACAGGCTGATCATACAGCTGAGCACTGAGCATAGTGCGGCAGTGAACAGTGGAATGGGATGGCTCTTTTACATACTGACTTCATTTTCATTGGACATATACCCAGTGAACGGATACTGGGTCACTGGATCATACAGCAGAATTTTCTGAGAAGCCTTCATACAGTTTCCTGTAATGACTGTACACATTTACATACTGACTAACAGTGCGCCAGCATTTTCTTTCCTCTAAATTATTGCCAATACCTATCTTTGGTCACTTTAGCAGTGGCCATTGTAAGGGATAAAAGATGCTGTTGCACTGTGGCTTTTATTTGCATTTTCTTGATGATTACAGCTGTGGATCATTTTCCAAATACACCTGCTGGCCACCTACACCCCTCCCTTTGTTTCAGTTTCTTTGTTTACTTTTAAAAAGGGAGTTATTTGTTTTCTTGCTATGGAGTTGTTGGGTTTCTATTTACACTTTGGATTTTTAGCTCTTTTGTTGTGGAGTGTCATATTTTAAAGATGAGCCATGGAACCTCTCATTTTATCTCATCCCCCTCCCACCCTTCTCTGTCCATACCCTGACCTCTGACCTCTATATACCTACTTTATATTTGTGTCTGTGAGTTTTTATGAGAAAAGTGAGGGAGCCTAAGAGTCCTTATCTGTCAGTCTTTTCCACATTCATTTAAGAAATTCGTGGCAGGGTTGTGGCAGAAAAGTTGGTGAAGCTGTCAAATGAGATTCTATGAAAAGACTTGATCCATTTACATTGGTGCAGGGAGGACAAGTCTATGGTCAGCTGAGACAAGAAGGGTGGGTGAAGGTATTAGCAGTCTATGCCAAAACAGGAGGAAGGAATGTATTCATTCTTTTTGTTAGTATAACAGACTGCCACCAGGAGGCTACTTCTTGAGGAAAAGCAGCATGTTTTGGCTCAAGGCCTAACTAATTTCATTCAATTGCTAAGGATCCTACCCGTGAACACAGTGGTCTAAAATTCTCAAAGTGGGTATTGAATTTCAACATTCAGAACCTTGCGAGACCAGGACAGAGAGCTGTGGCTATAACCAGGAGAAGATTGATGGATAACATCTGTAGACTTCAATAGAGAAACTCAAGCACTGCCACTTTCCAGAAGAAACCAAGGGACTTGATACCTCAGTCTCACTTTTCCTGTTTCCTGCATCCTATTCAAGCTGTCCATGGGATGCTTTTCAGCAAGAGGAATTTTTCAGAGAGCAGAATTGGTTGGGGAATGGATCCAGAGGACCAAAAACAAGTGCACCGATCATGTTTTAGGAGCATGTGTGCATTGTGCCTATGGAGCCTCAGTTCACAAGAGACAACTCTCCCTTCATCCAGTTTACATTGTTCATTTGCTATCCATAAAGTCCTGTTGAGTTGAGCCCTGTTCCTTTCCTATGACATAAAAAAAGAAATAGTAGAAGATGTGTTTACAGATACCTTCCCTATTTCAGCTCCTCAGCCCACGCTCCCCTCTTTTCAACTTTCCTATGGAAGAATGATTCTTTCTGAAAGAGAGGACAAAATTAATGAGTGAGTAAGAGGGTGAATGATGAATCCAGGAGAAGGGAAAAGTCCATTGGCTAAAAGTACAACGTGAGTTTCTTGGCAATTTCAAGAGATATGTCACCACTGCAGTTTAAGGTTATAAGAAAAGTGAGGTAGGGAAAACAGAAGGGAAAAGAATGTTCTAGACTGTGGATTGGATTGCATTTAGTATCTTTGGATGAAAAATGTAATTATGTCCTCTTTCTTTTGGCACTGAACTGTACTTTCAGTGGAACAAAGCTCAGATTGAGTCATATGTTTTCTGCATTTATGAGGGCTATGCTTATTCCTTCTATATATTTAACTGCGAATTGGAGGTGAGATGCCTAAGATCACACACTCAGAAAGTGAAAAGTGGCTGTTCCACCCTAGGACTTTGACTTCACATCCATTAGCCCCAATTCAGCTCTGGCTGAATTTGTTGACTATTTCTGGGGCAGAGTGTCTTTAAGATGAGGCAATTATAGAGTATACCTTTTCATGGGTGGTTATGATCAAGTGTCGTTGAATCACTTAGAAGAATAGTTGCATGATTAAATCTTGCTTCTGTTATACACAACGTCAACATGTTCTTTTAAATAAGATTTGGTTTTATTTTTTCTTCAACACCTTTAACCATGACATTGTTATTTTACGAATATTGTTTTTCTAATGATTTCTAATTGCTTTTAACTTCCTGTTTGCATCCTAGGACAAATCTTGGTGTTGTATGTCACCTGTGGTCCTCCTGTACCTTGCATCATTCACTGCCTTCCAGAGTCAGGAAGAATTTATGGAAGGCATTTATTAATTAGATATTTTTGCTTACCGAAAAAGTGAATCCAATTTAGCTTTATTTCTGGAGTATGCAGGATAGGTTAAACTAGTGTAGGTGGGTAGAAGCTACACACAGAAAATCTCCTGTGAGTGTATGACCTATGAATTCTTTACATACTCTTGCCCCCAAGGGTTGCTTATGACCCTCCCAACTTCCTCTTCAGCCCAAACCCATTTCCATAGCAACAGACCCTTTTGATTCTGACATGACTGCCATATCGTTTGTCTAGATTTCTGGACATCTCAAGGTTATGTACTTCTCTACTTTGCATGAATGGCTCTTAATTTTTCTGTTAATTCTAACTTCAGGATTTTGTAGGCTTTTATTCCTAAAAAAGAGATGATGTGATTCATATTCTGCATCATTCTAAACTAAAAGTGAATATATATGTTCTCTTGAATCCAGAATAAAATAACCTGAACCACTGCAGTTAATAGAGTGGTTTGGGTGGGGGAAGTAAAGCCTAGTGGCCAATGTCTGAATTCTAACTCACCATTATCAGTTGGTTTTGAATAAGTCACCGAAACACTCAGGCTCTAAGTTTCCTCCATCATTATTAAGAAAATAATAATTTTATGCCTATTTCTTAGAATTGTTCTCCAGATTAAAAAAAATGAACAAATAAGTATTTTGTTAGAGTGTCTCACACATGGAAAATATTTCATTATTTCTGCCTCTCCACTCACTAAGATAATGAGCTTGATTGGATTATTTGACTTTAATGAACGTGGCTTTCCATATTCATAAAGTGGCAATGATAATAGATGTCTCAAAATGTTTGTAATAAGAAGCTTATTATATGCAAAATATATGAAATGCATACATGAAATATACATAGCCATCTTTTGCTGCACAGGAGCAATTATTAAATGTTCTTCTTACTTTTAAAATAAATTATCGATAGTGATATCAGCAATATCATAACATGGGAAGGTAGAGGAATTCCATGTTGTTTAAAGGCAGTGTGATTTAAATATTTTAGGTTAAAATCTGCAAATGAGGCTCAGTCAGAGGGGTGCTGAAATGATTCCACCCATCAACCAAATTGAACTTAATACATAATGATTATTCTCCTTTAAAAATAATTATTTTAAAATCAACACTTATTTTGGCCCCTCTCCATCTACACATCACACTAATAATCTACCAGTGTGTTTCCACAGTCCCACAATCGATCACACTGGCAGCTTATGAGAGCATCAGTCTATTGGATTCAAGCAGAGTATTACTTTTCTGACTTGGTATAAGTCTAGTTAGAAAGCAAAGAATCCTGGAAACTAAGATAGTTGGATCACATAAGCAAACATATGACACATCTCAGCAAACTAACTCAAGAAGAATTTTGCCTCACTTTCATTTTTAGTTTTCCTTATTCTCATAAAGTTCAAGTAGCTGAGAAGAGAGGAAAGTCTATGATTCCACTCTGCAGCTGAGTGGAAGGAAGTGCCCCGCAGAGACTCTGCCATTTTGGATGTAGGGCTTCCAGGTCCTAGATGTCAAAACTTAGCTGGAAGACATTGCTGCAAGTGCACACATTTCATGCAATAGTTACAAGGTCCCATTTGGTTGCAAAGGAAGCTGCAAAGTATCTCCAGTTAATGTCAGCGTGTCATAACAATTGTTCTCTATGGAAGGGGAGCACATTTTATTTAGTGGACACTAGATGACCTTTTTCATACTTTTGTTATTGAGATTGGCAGCAGTGGACCCCTTCCAGCTTTTGTCTCTCTTCTCTAATTCTTACTAAAGCAGCAGTCAAGCAAAAAGAATGAAGACATTCCGTTGTACATGTTCTTTTAGGAGAAGAACCTTATCCATTGTTGTGCCTGATGCCTGATCCAGAGTTTAACATGTATTAGAGAAAAGCCATAAATATTAATGCATCATTAAATTAACCCTCCTATCCTTTCTCCCTTCTCTTATATCTGTCATTCCCTTTTTTCTAGCCTAGACACACTTAGTGGTTTCATTTTCAGTTAGGCATTGGTATAGGTAATTGAAGGGTCAAAGACACCTTCAAGCTTGAGAAAGATCATAACACAAAGAAAAAGACATTTCTATAGAGTATTAATAAACATTTAAAATTACTTATCTCCTTAAAGTGCTTAACAGTTTTAGTGAGGACTATAAAATTATTTTGAGTCTATCTGTCAGCCATACATAAGCCAGTCTAGGAAATTGATGTTAAGCTCCATCTTTGCCTTGGGGTTCATCGTGGGCTTGGGGAAACTCAGCCTTGACAGACTGCATCCTTCAGAATCCAGACGGAGGCTTCCTCTGTAGGTGAGACCACTTCTTGGTGAAAATCATCTCATGCTTTGCTAAACATCATCCTGTGAAACCTGTCTGATGGTAAATTGGGAACGCTAGGGGGAGGTGATGTTTGGTTTTATTTTTTTCCCATGGAGATTCAAATACTTTTTCCATAAGGTAATTCATGTCTTCATAGATATAAAAATCAATCTTACTTATATTCAAACTATATTCTTTCTGAAAAGAGTGGTGATGATAATACTTGTTTATCCACCACTAGCAACTATGCTTTAGATACTGCACCACATTATAAATATTATTTATTTTACTATAGAGTCCTCACATAAGACCCGTTAGATATTTAGAAATTTGGAAAATTGTGTTCAGATAGATTTGGTGTCTTAGTCTATGGCTGTACCACCCTGATCCTGCCCAATCTCATCTGATCTCAGAAGCTAAGCAGGGTTGGTCCTGGTTAGTAAGTGGATGGAAATTTGGTATCTCACTTCAGATCTAACAGCTTGTGGAGGGACAGAGTCAGAATCCAAATATAGATTTGCTCGACCCCAATTTAGGTGATCAACCAGTTAAAATGATGATTACTTGTTTAGGCTGTTCAAGATAAAAACTTATTTAAAATAGTTTTCTAGTCAGGAAATTTATAAAGATGCTGTATTGTGAAGATGAAGTCCATTTTTCTGGATCAAATCATAATAAATTTTCTAGATCTGTGACCCCAGGAAGTTAAGGACCTTTGCATTCCCTTATGTAGTCTCCTCCCAAATACAAAAACATTTCAGTTGAGATTTCTAATTCCAAAGGCCCAACACAGAATAGATGTCGCCAGTAAATAATGTGTTTGGAGAGGTTCCAAAGACTTGTGGCATATTAATAAACAATTTTTAAACGCAAATCTCACTGTGAGATCCTGTCTTTCATATAAACTGGGAGAAGAAAGGGATGGTCTCTGGTAGGAAGAAAAGGAAGGTTTAGAGCTTCCTGATGATGCAGGTTCCATGGAGCAGGAAGTCATCTACACTACTTTTATATCTGGATTCCCTCCACGGTGGTGGGGGACCTATAGTACACAAGCCAAGTGAACATTGTATTACAATATTCATATTTATTTTGCCATGCAATAAAGAGGTATAATTGTGTTGTTGGTACTTTGCAGTAGATAAGTAGATTTTAGGTTGCAGACCAGGCACTTAATCTCTGAAGGATTTGTGTTCACTAATTCAAGGGAACAAGAGCAATTTCTCACTGGGGTCCCCAAACTCTGCTACTGGGGTTCTTAGGAGGTGCGCTTGCAGAAGCTGGGACTGGATTCTTATCCTGTTGCCACTAGCTTCCTAGGAAACATGACTTCTGACTCTTTGACTCATGTCAGGTGTGTCCTCCCAGCTCGCAAGATCTTCATCAGTAACCACATTCCAGTAGCCAGAAGTCCTTTAAAAAGATTCTTCTAAAAGCCAGTTTCCCACTAACATTTCAGAAAGAGAGTTTTGGCTTAATTTCCACTTTTATATAGGAGGTCAATATTCAGTGGTGTACTTAAGGCCTTGTGCTTTGACTAAATGAGGGATTATTGGTAAACAGAGGGATCTGGCTCACAAAATGGCAGGTTAGAGAGTTTGTGTCCACAAAAGGAGATGCTTTCTGGAGACCCAAGCAATGAAGAGACTGTCCTAAGCCGACAGCGAGTTAGTGAATTCTGAGTATCGAGCATTTGTTTCTGAGGTAGGATGAGTGAAGGACAGACGATAACTACATGGCTGAAATGAGACAGCTTCTGCTTTTTGTAAATTTATAATGGTTTAACGAATCCCACCAGGGGAAGACTATCAGTTTGTCTTGTACTCATGAGACAAACTATAAATAAAATTTTGATTTTATACAGTTCGAAGCAACAAAATCTCCGAAGTATATGTTTTCCATTTCTCAGGGAAAATGATAGTTTTCCTCTTCTTTTAAGACATACAGCGCATAAACTGCGTGCTTTTCTCTCTGTCCCTCACTTCCTCTCTGCGTGTCTGTTTTTCTTCATGGTGATCTTTATGGGAATCCTCAAAGTGTATATAAAATTGCTCTCAGTTTTTTCTGTTTTGTGAAGAAAACTGAGTCTTGTCAAAGTAGGTTCCTGACAAAATCACTAATACAGAGGATGGATCCTTAGGGTCTTGGTCTCTCTGTCTCTCTGTCTCTCTGTCTCTCTGTCTCTCTCAGTGTGTGTGTGTGTGTGTGTGTGTGTGTGTGTGTGTCTTTCTCTCTCTTTCTCCCTCCCTCCATCTCTCTCTCTCTCTCTCTTTCTCTCTCTCTCTCTCATGCACCACACATGCATGCACACACCCACAGGGCAGATTC
Source organism: Petromus typicus (assembly GCA_004026965.1). Taxonomy (NCBI): domain Eukaryota; kingdom Metazoa; phylum Chordata; class Mammalia; order Rodentia; family Petromuridae; genus Petromus; species Petromus typicus. The sequence continues at coordinate 219,127 of PVIR01000171.1, forward strand.
AGCACCAGCAAAACAACTTTGACAAGCTTCTAAATGTCTCAGCATGTATTTTCTCATCTTTTAGACAGAAGAGAAAACTTTATTTATGAGTGTATTGACTATGCCAGGAGGAATGACATATGTGAAAATACACTGAGAACCTAAGTATGTTGAAAAGGTTAAACTTTGTTTCCACATCATATACAGAGATATGGAAGAGCTCATTTACTTGCTTTCATTTGTGGAATCTGATTTTCACCTAACCAATTTCAGTTTTATGATCTTTAGTGTCAAAATGTCTTACTTTAAGGGGGAAGACAAAATGATTAACGTTCTGTAAATCTCCTAGAATTTTATTATCCATCTCTCCACTGGAAACCCGTCTGGATGTGTTTCCCTAAGTGGGTCTGTCTTTCTGTAAATGCCACGAGCTGCTGTGAGAAGTCTGATTTGAGAAGGGCTGCCACGGTTTGCGATTCTGGCTTGGGATCTCGACCTTATTTCCTTTGTGCTTGATTGCTTTACTCCACTCTGCTGCTGCCTCTTGACCCAGTTTGTACCCAGCTCCTTTTATGATATGGGGAACGTGTGTGTCTCTGCTTCATGAATAATATTTTTCTGTTAAAATGCAGAGGTTGCTATGATCTAAAGTATACTTACATTCACCCCAACAACACAAATTTATACAGAGCTGGTTCAAGCTCTGAGTTCTGAGCTCAGTACCTGATAAAATCGCTGGCCCCAAAGTTAAATCCTAAGCTTCAAGGATCCTGCAGTGTAAGTAGGAAAAGAAACACACACACACACATACACACACACACACACACACACACCCCTGCACTCTAAGTGTAGGATACTAAAGATACCTTCTGCATAATCTCTTACCCATGAATGATAGAAAACTGTGTCTTCGCAAATGTTGAAGTCAAGGATCTTCTCCTGTGATCATTTTGTATGTATAGACAGACTCTATGTGTAATAAAAAGTGTCTTTCTAGGAGGCCGAAGAGAAGACAGGGGCAAACAGACAGCTGTGTGAAGAAGATGTAGTGATTAGAGCCAAGTGGCTACAACCAAGACCAACAGGCAGGGGAAGGAGGCAGAACAGGCAGGACTGGAGTGTGCTGAGAATCTGTGGAGTGTATGACCTTGACCACACCTTGACCTCAGGCTTTTGACCTTTAGGACTGTTGAAAATAGTGATGTCTGTTTCAGATAATCAAGTTTGTGGTAACTTATTATGACAATTGCAGGAAACAAATGAAACAAGGAAGAATAATGTATACAGTCTACAAAATTACATAGTCAATCAGAGTTCTGTTGAGGTTTAGTATAAAAAAGTCACTTTTTTCAGTACTGAGAATTGACTCCAGGGAATTTGGAATGAGCTACAATTTACAGGCTGATTGATTGATCAATGGATTGTTGCTTACTAAGCCACTAAATTTTTCAAAATTGCAATCCTCCTGCCTCAGCCTCCTAGATAACAGTGGAATAACAGTGTGTTCCAATATGCCCAACTGAAATCTCTGTTTTTGTTGGCAGTGTGTTCCTTATTGTATAATCTATGAAGAAATATTGATTTAGGAAAACATCATTGACTAGTTTGTTTCAGTTATATGTATAATGGCATAATTGCAAATAGCAATCTAAGTGCAACTGATTTCATGTAAGTTTAGTTTTATTCCAACAGCCTATGTTAATGTTTAATTTTCAATTACCAATATAAAATACTGTTTTCAAACAGAGGACTTTTTTTTTTTTTGAGACAGGGTCTCGCTTTGTAGTTCAGGCTGGCCCTGAGCTCAGCCTCAAACTCACATCACAGCAATCCTCCTGTCTCTGCCTCCTGAGTGCTGGGATTACAGGCATAAGCCACCACGCCCGGCACTGTGGTATGTGGTGCTGGTTGCTGCTGGGTGTCAGTCTCCACACCCAGTATTGTATGTGGTTGCGGGGGAACAGAACCGGGGTCCTTGCACTTGCAAGACAGGCACTGGAACCACTGAGCTAACTCCCTGGCCCCAGAGGAAATATTTTAAAACAGAAGAAATGGAGCTCCCTGTCTATCCTGGGATGCAACTCAGGTAAAATCATGAAGAGAAATAAGGTATACTTTCATAGCTTCCTCTTACCTTATGGTGCTGTAAATACTCATAAACTTTATGTCGTGGACAAACACAGCAGTACCAACGTTTAAGCCTCACAGAAAGGAGAGCTCTGTGATATTCTTACCACAGTAAAGACAATAGGTCAGGGAATTTGGAGGAAGTGAAATCTCATGTTGCAGGTTTGTTGCAGGTTCCCCTCAGGCACCTATAAGCTTTGACCCATGGTCAGGGAGTTTTGGCATAAAGTGAGTATTATTTGTTGATATAGACGATAAGATTTGAGTGGTCACTGTTAATCCCAGGGAACAAGGCAGCAATGTTGTTTCTACTCAAAATGCTGTTGCCTTTCTATACCATTCTCAAAAAAATGAAGTACCAATGTTAATAGGTGGTCTAGGAAATTTTCAAGAATCATAAAAGTAAAAAGTACCAGCCTTTATATTTCTTGGTTTTATCGGATTTCGTTAGTGGTGATTTCAGGTGGCAACTGGAAAAAGTCTGAGTTCTGGCCTCAGAGGAGCCAGGCTGACAGGAGCGTTCTGTGAGGTTACTGGGTCTGTCCAAGGCTGTTGTAATGGCACCAGTGCTGACTTAAGGAGCCCTGCCAGCTGAGAACTGTCCATATATGTACTTCTCCAGCATGCGTAGTAGATCAGGAAGCAAAGTTTTGATTCTTATCTAGGTTTTGCTAATGAGGCAACTGAAGCTTACTTTCAGAGTTAAACCCTGTGCCCAAGGTCACATTCTAGAAGCTGGCAGAGTCAACATGCAGATCCCAGCAGTGACCCAAGTGTCTGAGCTCAGTACATGACTGGCAGGCAGCATGTGTCTGCTGAAGACATCTTGAGTATCTGGAATATGAACAGTATCAATAGTGATGTTGAGCAACTGACTGTAAATCCACAGAATGGAAATGGAAATCCTGTACGTGGTATTAGGCGGCGGTGACAGGCAGCCTGAGCTAACTGAACAGTCAGACAAAAGAGAGATTTGTTACATTCACCACAAATGAACACAGATGGACAAGAGACAGTCCTATGAAATCTTAATAATGATTTTCCACAGAACACACTCGCAGGATGCATCTTGGCATATTCATAGTTCCCTCCAGCTTGCCAAGTATGAGATGATTAAGGAACCTGCTTGTGCTTTCAGGATTCTTACCATAACTATGCATATTTGAAATGTAGCATGTGTGATAAATATTTGTCAGACAAAAATGAATGTATATACACAAACATACATGAAACAACAGGCATATGCACATTTACTTTGATAAATATTTGTCAAGGACCTACTGAACACAAACTTGGCCTGAAGCACAATGGAAACACAGAGATAAAAGTCTTTTCAGCTCCCAAGGAGCTTCCTGTGGGGAGGGGAAATGTGCTCAGGCTCTAGGGAGATTTATAAAATGTTCCTTGTGCCCCAGAAATGTTGGCATCAATTGGGGATATGCCGAAAATGCCACATCATGGTCCTAATATGTAAGAAACTCTATGGATCAAGGCTCTGCAATTTGTTTACTATAGGGCCTCACATGCTTGTGATGAACAAATGCTCTACCTCTGGGCTACACCCTGGGCTGATGGATGACTTTTAGAGTCCTCCGGGGATTCTGGGGCTGGTTACAATATTGGACCTACTGAGTAACAGGAAGATTTCTGTTCTAAAGGGAGCTTGAGATTATTTTCACTTAGGAACACTGGAGAAGAATTGAAGATGGTGGTGTAATTGAAGCAAAGTCTGGGTGGACCAGTATATGTTAGTGAGCAGCAATAAATAAGAAGGAGAATTAAGCATGTAGAAGAGAAGTCAAAACTTTCTTGTGTGGGTTGAAATATGGTCCACCCATGATTGAAAACCTACACTGAGGTCAGGCAAAGGATGGTCCTAGATGACATTTGTGTGAAGTTAGACACTATCCTGAAAGTAGGAGAAAGTCACTGAAGGTTTCTGCATGAGCAGAAAGATGTGAACAAAATCACTTTTCAGTTTTTTGTACTCCATGAATCAAGAGTCAACGGACTTAATAGAACGTCATAGCCAGAGATCATTCTTTTTTCCCTAATTAAAAATACTTTAAAAATTAAGAATTATTTATATGTTGTGGGTAAAGCTAGGATATCTCTTCTTTCTTGATTATTAATATATATAAAGTAAAGCTTGAAAATTAAAATATATAATGAAGCAAATGCTCAAGTTTGTGCGTGCGAGTGTGTGTGCACATGTGTGTGCACATGTGTGTGTGTGTGTGTGTGTGTGTGTGTGAATTGTTTACTAATTTGGAGTCACACAGCTGCTTTGGAACTCAGCTGGGTTTTGGAAAGCCACTTAAAAACAAAGGGAAACGTTGCTCCCTGCCCAGGCTATCTTTGTTATTGACGCTTGGAAGGATGACTGTGTTCTCAAGTGGTGCAGGTGGTCTCTTGTGATACTAATTCCAGAATCTCAATACATTGGCCACACTAAGGCAATTCTTTGGAAGGAAAATAAACCTGTCCCTCGACTGATGACTTCTATTTGTCCACTTCTGTGGGCACCTGATTGGCCACCCACCTCCCTTTTCTTCACTACACACTTGCATCCTCTTTCCCCTTTCATGGGACAGCTTCAACAGGTCAATCCATCCACGTTGGAGGAACTCTTTCATTCACCGCCTTTCTCCCTGGACTTATCACCAGGCTTGTTTCTGTTGTCATAATGGATTCTCTGCTTTGCATGAGCAGGTGGATGAACTAAAAATCTCTTCCTTTTGGTCTTTTCTTGCATCAATAATTAGTGCACCGTGGATCAGTTCATTCTTCCCCACTCACTCATCTCTCTGGGGATCTGGCTTGATGGTGGTGTGGGTGTCCACACTGAGTCTGCTGTTGAGTGAGGAAGATGAAAGCCCACTGCTGGAGTACCTGTGATTCATAATGTCCAAGTGAAGGAGGGGCTGAGTCAGGAAGCCCATGAGTACTGATTGTTATGGAGTTCTTCTCCGGAAAGGTCCCGTCACCCCCAGTGGAACCCCTACATCCTCTTCACAGCCTAATGGAACTGGAGAGGACTTAGTGACAGAACCACCACATCTTTTTCAGCTGTCTCATCCAAAGCTCCAGAATCTTTGTTTCACACTTTGATTTCCTAAACTTAGGATTTTTCAGGCATGTGAATACATTCACTTGGAGGACTTTAAGTGATCCCTATCCAGGCTAACTTTAAGTGAACAATGTACTAGATTCCTTTCCTATCCCTTGAGCAGCTGTTTAGTATGCAGTGAGTTGTATGGTACCACCAGGTAACATAGTCGTTCATGAATATGAAATTATATAAGCTCTTAAAAAAGTATTTGATATTAAGTAGAAATGACAAAACATATGCCAGTTTGGCATAAGAAGCTTTTCTCTTCTACTTAGTAAAACAGTAATGATAATAACAATAGTAGTGATCATAGCATCAGTTGTTTAAATGTGGTGATTAATTTTAAATTTTATAGTTTCAATATCTTAAGTAAAACCATTTGCTTGCAAACTTTTAATTTATTCAGCTCAACAATTAAGTCCAATGTTTTATATTAGGTGTTATGAACTTAATAAAGGTAAACACAGAGGTTGGTTGAAAATTGAATGAGCAGAGAGACAAACAGACTATCTATACATATGGAAAAGGGTAATACAGATTATTATTAATTATTATTATTATTATTATTATTATTATTATTATTATGGTTTTTTTTTTTTGAGACAGGGTCTCACTTTGTAGCTCAGCCTGGCTCCGAGCTCAGCCTCAAACTCACATTACAGCAATCCTCCTGCCTCTGCCTCCCAAGTGCTGGGATTACAGGCGTGAGCCACCACGCCCGGCACTGTGGTATGTGGTACTGGTTGCTGCTGGGTGTTAGTCTCCACACCCAGTATTGTATGTGGTTACTGGGGAATCAAACTCAGGTCCTTGCACTTGCAAGACAGGCGCTGGAACCACTGACCTAACTCCCTAACCCGGTAATACAGATTTTTATAGAGGCCCTAGATTGTATTGATAGAAAAGAAAAGAGAAAACCTAACATCAGATGCTAAAACCCTACAGAAGCCATGGAGAGGAAATAGGAAGAATTGAGTGGTCAGTAATAGAAAATAAAGGAAATTCTTGGTAGAGTGAATGGCACAGAAAGGGAGAAGGTGTAAGCAATGTGTAGTTCAGAGGGCCTGGAAATTGAAAAGTGGGCGAACTGGTCAGGGTTGAAGACACAGGATTAAATCTGGTAGGTAGTACATAACCATTATCTTACTCTGAGCAGAGATCAGCAATCTATGGCTCATTGCCCAACTCTAGCTAAACGTCTGATTTTATAAACAAAGTATTATTTGAACACGGTCATATTCACTCACTTACATATGACTGTTTTCACATTAAAATGGCAGAATTATATAACTGTGGCAGAAAATAAAAAGTGTTTGCTGGTATTGTTTGGCATGTGGCCTTTGACAGACTTCTTATGAACTTCTCAATCTAGTTCCATAAAATACCACATTCTTTTGTGAAGTGATAAGTCATCTAGAACTGTAATTGGACACATTTTAGAACACCATCATGCACTTAGGAGCTCAACTATTCTTGAATAGTTGAATGCATGAACCATACGCATGAATTAATATGTTATTTCTGATAAGATATCACACATGGGAGACATAGTTTATTTTTTGACCAAAGACCTTTGTGGGGATAAACAGAGTAGAATTCCATGTGGCCTTGCTTCTGCTTCTTGGAGAGAGCTATTTGCAAATATCTGAGAAAGTTTATTACTGGAATCAGTTCACAAAGGACAAAGGTCACTCTGGCGAAATTTTGAGTGAAGTAGCCACTGAAACATAGCATAGGGTGACCATGGGCAAATGAGCATCTTTGATGAACTTTGTATAAGATACTTTCCGTCATCCAAAGCAATTCTTCCTGTGCACCAACTCCTACACCTCTGCTCTGTCCTAGCCAGCACTCAGTTCTGTTATGAGAAGTGAGCGAGGAAAGCTTCATATTTTACATTTGTCAATTATTTACTAGTTGTAGGTGTGAGTTGACAGGAGGAACTAATGAACCAAGTAAAGTTTATTTCGTGCATAGAAATCCCTTATTTGGTTTTCACAATCCATAACTTCCTTCACTTTCACTGAAAGGCAGATAGTTTAGTGGTTCACACTTAGTGTGATCTTTTTTTCGGGGGGGGGGATGCCAGGGATTGAACTTGGGCCCTTGGGCTTCTAAGGTAGGCATGGTACCACTTGAGCCAAACCCCTGGTCTGAGTGTAATGTTTTAGAAATAATTTGTACGTGGTTGACTTACTCATCATGGTGTTTATCTTATGCTAAGATCCTTGTCAATTGTTAGTAGTGGACACACACTCCCCCTTTCTGTGAGGCAGCCCTCTGATCAGGAGGCCCAGGTAATGCCTGGACCTCCCTCCTGCAGGGGAGAGCATCTGAGAGCAAACACCTTTTTTCCAGGCCCCTTCCTTTCTTCTATTTAACAATTCTTGTCCTTTTAGTTGGAATATGCAGAGATTTCCTAATGGAGCCAGCATCACAGAGTAAAAATAACATACAAGTACATAGGATTAAACCTCTAGAGAACTTCCAAATGAACAGGTACTCCTTGTTCAGGGCTGTGTGTGCTCAACTGGAAGAATGTAGCAAGTATTTAATAAACTTAGAGGTGCACATAGAAATCTAGCCACTGTTTTAAACAGGACCCTTGAAGGAGGATTCCCAAGGGCTCATCAATCTCCAGGAGAACTGTAGTGGGAGCAATGAGAATTTCCCAGCTCAAATATCTTGAGGCATCTCAAATATTTGAGAACTCTAGCTCAAATATGTTTCCAAAAAGTTTTTGCTTTGACCACTGTTTTGTAAACATGCTATCCCAAGAGGAAACACCCGGTATAATTGATGGCTATATTTTAATAAAAAGAACTGAGAAGAGTTGTGGGTTATCCCACAGTGTTTAGAAATTATTTTTAAAATTAGTCTAGGTTCATGTTACTCTCTCACCCTCATTCTTCGGCCTGCATCTTTGGGGGGCAGGTGTGGAACCTGAGATGTCAGGTGACCAGCCGGGACTCTGGCTCGATGTCTGTGATACCTGTTCCCCAGCAGTGGCCTGAGGAAGGCAATGGGGCCCTTTTCTCTGTTAAGACAGAAGGAAATCAAGTTGAAAATGCTGACAGAGGACATAATTATATCTTAGTAGCAGCTTCTCTAGTCTTCTGCTTTGAGAGACTAGAGAAGAGATAAAAACAAGAACAAACAAACAAAAAAAGAAAAACAAGAGAGAGATACAGACATAAAGGCACACACTCTCACACAGAGACAGACAGACAGAGAGACACAGAGGTGAAAACAAAGGAGGCCACTTCCCAAGGGTTTGTAGTTTCTTCCAGATCTGTCCTTATCCATGTAATATGTGATATGGTCTCTGCCTGAGTATAATGTATTAAATGGATGGAGATGCAGCCGAGAGGTGTCTACTCTACACCTTGGCCTGGTATTGCCATGCCTCCAGGAAGCCGGTAGCCCCTTGGGGAAATTAAAGCTGGTGTTCAAAAAGTCAATTTGTAAAAAATGTGAGCATGGAAAAGAACCCATCTCATAGGAGTGAGAGCCTGGGCCCTGGTTTCCCCAACCTGGTAGGATCTAGGTGGATTTACCTGAGAAGACTGTCAGATCTCTTGTTCCATAGATAGATGGGAAGCTTGAGATCTGGTGCCTGAAACCCACCAGAAATTTCCTGGACTGTGAGGTTTGTGTCATGTCCAGGGAGACTGGTGATTCATAGGGCTCTGCCATTGTCCTTCTTCATCGGCTCTGAACCCATTTTTTTTTTTTTTGCCTTGGGAGATGAGGTTTATTAAATATTATCAATATCCATTATTTTAAGGCAATATACATTCTTTACAGAACTGGTGGAATATGTCCACATTTATTACAAAAAAAGTAATATTAGGTGACAAAATACCATTCTGTGTATATTCTGTTCAGTATAATCATTTTTATGAACCTAAATTAAAAAAATCTTTTAAATGTTCCAATAATTTTACTGATGAGGTTTTACTTTGAAAATACCTCAAGTTATTGTTGGCCTGTATTTCAAGGTTTTGTATTTTTATTTTAAAAATTGGATAGCAGTCTTCTGAGTGAGACAAGATAGACATTTTGTCACTAATTCCCTGTGTCTCATCTTTCCTTGCTCTTCAGGTAGCTAGAAGAGTCCAGTAATTAAGGGTTTATTTTTCTTTGAAGGCAACATTTACTTCCAGTTTTTTCTTCTTAAAAAAATATTATTACTACTCTATGCTTGGTGCAGAGATGAGACCTCATGATGAGAACTTTAAAAATACTACTTTTCTTGAAAGTTCTTCCCCTGTCTTGTTCTACAGGGTGCTTATAAACTCCAGGACGTGGATGAATATTTTCATGATATTACAAATATTCTCATAAATGATAAAATGGCATCTTTATGTTTCCATACTTTATGAACATACTTCACTTCAAAATACATTTTCTTGAGCACAAACAATAAAAGTGTTGTGTCCCAGAAGGTTTTTTTTTTTTTTTTTTTTTTTTTTTTTTTTTTTTTTTTTTTTTTTTGAGACAGGGTCTTGCTTTGTAGTTCAGGCTGGCCCTCAGCTCAGCCTCAAACTCACATCACAGCAATCCTCCTGCCTCTGCCTCCCGAGTTCTGGGATTACAGGCGTGAGCCACCAGGCCCGGCACTGTGGAATGTGGTCCTGGTTGCTGCTGGGTGTGAGTCTCCACGCCCAGTACCGTATGTGGTTACCGGGGATTCAACCCGGGTCCTTGTGCTTGCAAGACAGGTGCTGGAACCACTGAGCTAAATCCCTGGCCCTCGATTGCTATTTTTATGCACAATGATAAGTAAGTCAGAGATCCTCGTCCTTCTTGGCCCTTATGCTCAGAGGTGGTGCTTAACTGGGTTAGAGATGGGTAACCTCTCCTCTCTTTGTTCAACCCAGGTGTAAGGTGCGCTGTGTGGTGCGGGACAAGCCATTATGAGACCTTCAGCGCAACTATGAGCCCTTGTCTATTGTTGAAAGTCTAGACTAAAAATGTCCTGTCTTTGCATGTTACTTCCTCTTTTTCCTTGGCCCCTCAAATCCTCCTCTTCAATAGGCACGATGCAGGGAACACGCGGCTGGGCCAGCAATCCATCTTTCCTGAAGCCTATTTGAAGGTTGTTTCCTATGTAAAAGGGCTAGAAATAGGGAGTGAGAGTCTGATTCCAGCAGGAAGGCTGAGTGTCGGTCCCGATCCACTCTGAAGTGTGTTAAATAGACTCTGGCGTCAGATAAATTATTTCTGCAAGACTGAAGTATTTTGATCAAAATGGACAAGCCAGAAAAGGGATTTGCAAAAAAATTCTGTTTTCTGGCACAAATCACGCCAGCGATGAGGAGCCTTGTTCTGAATCCCACGCTCGATCGCCCTCTTGTGGCAATGTATAGAAACTCCTCATTTTGTACCACCACATTCGTTAAGACTATTTCCACTTTGTATTTGAACCTGGAATGTGTTTGAAAATTTTTTACGTATTTATTTTTATATATTTATTTAATTTCTGATTATTCATGACAAGTTCTAAAGTGGATTTTATAAATCTATTTTAAAATATGATCGTTTAATGCCACTTAATATTTTCTTAGATTTGAAATAGGAATAATGGAAAGAGAAAGAGAAGAAAAACAAGAGTAAGAGTGAGGAGAAGGTGCTGGAAGAGGATGAAAAAAGTTTTTCTGATAGTAAAACAAAAAAGAATTAGCACCTAATTGTAAAACATTATTTCTTGAACTATTCAGACAGTGAACTCCAAAAATCTTTTTTATTTAGAAAATTATCTGACCTTCAGTTCAATTTTATTTTTTCTTAGAATATGTTTGGTGTAAATAATTCACTGTGGGGAACTGGTACGTGTACATAACGCATTTTAACTCTCTCGATTTTCTGTTTTCCTGCTGCCCTGCTCCCCTTTCTCCATCTCTAGATCTCCTGAGCTCTAAATTCTTTAGCGGTTTTCAGTTGGCTAGAGGTTGGGCTTTAATGAACAGTGACTGTCATGATTTCTCTTTGCTGAGTTCAGCTTGTCTGGCTTGGTTTTTATGCCCTAGAGACACAAAGTGGATCCTTAAATGAGACCAAAGATACATGTGTTGATTAAATGTCTTTTCCATTTCTTCAAATGTTGAGTAGATACGAGGCCAACAAAAGTTGTGAGTTTTTTCTCAGATGTTACTGAAATTTGTGATTCACTTAAAAAGTGACTTTTCTTTATGCCTCTACCTTTTAGGCTGTCACACACAGAATGCAGTCTAATTTTAATGAATGAACATTGCTAACATTATAGAAGAAACTTGTGTCAAGACCTGTGCCATTTAATGACCTGGTAACATGTGACCCATGCATAGAATCAAACCTATTTTGTGCAGTGGTCCAATTTGATGCTATGCCTTGAATAAAATGCAATTTGAAGAAATGTATGCAATTGTTTTTCTTGTTAATAATAGCATCAGGCCACAGTGCACACCTCAGCCTCTGGGAATGACCTCAGAGGGATAGTTTGCCTCCTGCATGTGACAGAGTGGCAGCTGGAGCTGTGGTACACTTCCTTACCTGCGTCTCACCATCTGTCCTCACTACACTAAGATGCATGGACAATTATGTCTACTTGCAAAGAAAACTATGACTCAGAGAAGCTAAGTGACATATGGAGATTCCACAAATAACAAAAGGCTGAGTGGGACTCAAAATACAAAACCCCGATTACAGAGCCTGGCTGCTGTCACCAGGGGGCAATTTTCCTCCTACCAGTTATTTGGCAGCATTTGGAGACAGTTGTTCATTTTTATGACTAGGAGAAGGGTTGTTCCTGACCAGTAATGATAAAGGTCAAGGGTGCCACTGCATGTTTCAGATTATGCTGGGCAGTCACCGAAGAAACCAGCCCATCTTTAGCAGTTGTAACACTGAAGAAAAGCTTGTTTGATTGGAGGAAACTGGGTAGAATTCATGGTGAGTGACTTTGTACACTAAACTGTTCTTGATCTTTGCTTTCTTCCTGTAGCTTTTCTTTAAGGGGTCATCGGTTCTCATGGCTTTACTGTTTTTATAGAGATGATCTCCAAAAATCAAAAGCAAATGATGTCTGTGGAGAATTCTCATGTCTCCCTTGAACTCTGGCTTTTGATTTTGAACTCTCAAGTGGCCATTGTTGTTGATAGTTCCAATTCAGGATCTTTGAAGTACCTACCACTCACATTTCTCCTTCTGTGGCTTTGTCCCTGTGACCCTGGGCACAGACATTCTTCTCTTTAGCTAGTACTGAATGCTGAATTCCTGTCTTCTCTTTTCCACTGTTTTGCTTCCCATCTCCGTTTGGTTAGTGGATGGTAATGACTTGTCCCTCCTCTGATTTTCACAGTATACTCCCATTTCCCTGGCAGGAAAGGCCATCTTCACCAATAAGACTGTTTAGTGCTGATCTTTCTGCTGCTCTTCCAGATTTATTATTCTTCCTTCAGTATTAGGAAGCACAGCTATCCAATGAGTCCCCTTACACTCATTTTTTTTTTTTGCCCTTAATCTTAGCAAATCTCTCCCCCTTCTGCCATGGAGCTCAGGGCAGACTGTATCCAGCATGGCAGATCCTTCGGATGTATCTTTTGAGCCTGGCCATTTGCAGTGCAAGTCTCTCCATCCTTCTGTCTCATGCATCCTGCTTATTCCTGCCCCTTCCCTTTGCTGTGTCCGCATACATTGTCCAGACGAACCACCTCTGTCCCTCTTCACCTGTGCAACAACTTCATGTTCTTCAGCCTGAGTCTTGATCACTGACATGTTCTTTTCAATATCCTTCACCTTGGTCCTGACACAAATGATCTCCTTTTGTATTTTTTACTTAAATGTTTGCAAATACATATGTTGTAATCTCAATGGAATACTTAAGTTTTTCAAAGGAGAAAATTATCTTTCCCATTGTCTGATATAAGACATTGTTGGAATAAAAGTCTTAAGTAATCTGGGTAAAATGTACTTATTTGAGAGTTGTGTATAAAATGATAAAAATGATGTCACTCTTTTGCAAAACAGATTAGTATTTCCCTAGTTTGAAACATTGCATCATCTATAATTCAGGTTCACAGAGAAGACAGAAAAGTAATGAAGCCAAGTGGATAGAGCTTATGCGAGTTTTGTGTTTGGACTCGATACTTTGTAGGATGGTCACAATTTGTACTGGAGTCACAATAAATTTATAAGAAGGTTTTGGTGAAATAGAAAATGATCAGTTTTAAAGACAATGGTAAGACTTGGAATAATTAATGTCCAAGGGTAATGGCTAGATAAAATTAAAAACAGTTACATTTCCTATGTCATAATTAAATCATTAAAATCAATGCATTGGTCATTAATTTGGCTAATTTATTAAATCTGATTATGACATAATTCTACTTGCTATGAGAAAATATAGCACTTAATGATTGTTAGTTAAGATGGAGCAGGAGTCTATGCATTACAATGTACAATTACAATTTCAGTGAATCAAATGCTAATTCATGGAAGGCTATTTATGTTCAGGCCATAGTGAAATTTCCCAGCTTTTTTTCCTCCAGGATTTCTCCTCACACTGACTCCTACACTGTAATCAAACTGAGCTACAAGCAAGTTCTCCGCTTTGCTGTTCTTACTGTTTCTGGTGTTACTCCTAACCAGGGTGAATTTTCTTATAGTTTTCCTCATGCCTAAAACTTTTTGACACCACTTAAATTTTACCTGTAGTGATGGCTTTCTTTTATCTCAAGAATCATTTTCTGACAACCTTTAGCTATTTGTCATCTTAAAATATTGTATAACTTACTCCTTGTACTGTCCATGATCTCTTTTTTTATTTTTAATCTTTATTGGTACATTAAATGTACACATCATGATTGCACTCCATAATGGGGATTTGTACCAGTATAAGACACAACTTAATTCTCATTTTTTCCCATAGCCCTACCCACCCTACCACCCCCCCATATACATAAAATTTGTTTCCTTACTTTTTTGTTACAATCTCAGCATTGTCCATGATCTCTTATAGATGAGCCTGGCATCACTTCTCTACAAAATACTATGTCCAGTATCCAAGCCCACTGCAAGGGCTACAGGAAAGGCAGGAGTTTAGATGATCTCAAATACTAGATTCAGAGATTAATATTTAGTTTCAAGGCTCAAGTGCTCATACTCTCTGCCCCTTCTTCTCTTTTCTTTCTTTCTTTCTTTCTTTCTTTCTTTCTTTCTTTCTTTCTTTCTTTCTTTTTTTTTTTTTTTTTTTTTTTTTTTTTTTTTTTTTTTTTTTTTTTTTTTTTTTTTTTTTTTTTTTTTTTTTTTTTTTTTTTTTTTTTTTGTATATTGGAATCTTTCCTTTTCACTCTTGCTGTGTCCCTAGTCCTGGAACCATGGCTGTGGTTGACTGAGGTGGACACACTTACATGTATGTGACCAGGGAGGGAAGAAAATCTTGTCTTGCCAGGCTGGGGATTTAGCTCAGTGGTTCCGGCGCCTGTCTTGCAAACACAAGGACCCGGGTTCAATTCCCGGTAACCACATACCATACTGGTCGTGGAGACTCACACCCAGCAGCAACCTGTACCACATACCACAGTGCCGGGCATGGTGGCTCACGCCTGTAATCCTAGCACTCGGGAGGCAGAGGCAGGAGGATTGCTATGATGTGAATTTGAGGCTGAGCTCAGGGCCAGCCTGAACTACAAAGCGAGACCCTGTCTCAAAAAAAAAAAAGAAAAAAAAAACCCATAAAAAAAAGAAAAAAGAAAATCTTGTCTTGCCAAATCTGCTTAGAAAAATTGGAAAGGATTTGTATAACCTTAGCTTGGGGATGTGTTCATTTCTGAAGCAATAACTGTGCTCAGTTTAATATGATACAGTGACTGATGGACCTGAGTCTCAGGCACTCCCCAGAGTCAAGGAGGAAAATCTGAGTCCCGACATAGAAGATAAGTTCTAGGTACACAAAACCAGTGGAAAGAAGGAACATTTCATTCTCTCAACACACAAATATAAGCAGTGGTAACTGGTATTTTGTCTCTTCATTTTTCCATGACCAGAATCATATAATTTTTAATCTAGTGTTCTTATTTATTATTCTAAACATCATTCTATAGTTTTGCAAACACATAATAGAACCATTAAAATCAGGATGTAGAACTTATCTAACATCTACGGGATATAAGAGATGTCATCAAGGCAGGTGACATAGCTACTTTTCTGTGTCCTTCGTACCATAAGTTTTGGTCAGACAGAAGAGGGAGTAGGCTAAGTAAAAATTAAATAGCATGTGAACTTGAATCATATGATCTTAAAAAACATTTTCTTTGTCATCATTTTCTAGAATAGATTTTGTATCTGAGTCCATGCATGTTTCCTGGGACATATAGACTTTAAAGTGTCGCTGTTGACAGCTTCTTTTCCAATTAATGTCTTCCAGATGAAAAGCATATGATGCATGTCCTAAGATTATATGCTTCAATTACATGACAGAAAGTGCATATTTTAATAAGAAAAAACCTAATGCAAACAGCTGTGAGCATTTCTTTGTTAATCCCCTCTGTGGATTAATATCCTTATTATTTTTGGATAAATCTATTCTTATGCTCCTTCTCCTCTAAAACTTCCAGTGTAGAACTGCATTTATCTAACATTTCAAACTTTACCAAAGTTTCTTTCATAAACTCCTAGTGGTCAGCAATGTTACCTTGGTTTAAATACATTTCAGGCTCTGGGACAATGGTCACTTCCTCCATAGCATAGAGGCATCATCCTCCTACTAATGCTTGTCACAATCTACTGTCACCCTCTCTTTTCAAGTTGATTGTCATTTTTCTTTTAAGATTTTATTAAAAGATTTTCATATTTGCATCTATCTCTGCTTATTTATTTATACATAAGTATAAGGAATTTATACATAAGTAAGGAAAACTATGTTTTTGTGTCTTTTCAGCTGCTTAGTCACACTCATGATGTGATCATTTTCTTTTTGTTTGGTCATTTCTGTTCCACTTTCTTTGGCCTTGGATTCTTACAAAAATATTATATTCACTGGGGAGGGTCAGGAAGGGAGGCAGATGTGTCCATTATTTGCATACCCAGCATTCATAGCAGTTTTCTGCTCTGTTCCTCACTGAAATAGGCTTGCAGCTGCTATTCAAGTAATATTCCCCAGCCACTCATTGTGTTCTAGTCTAGGATGTCTCTCTTCTGCATAATGACCCTCCCTGAGACCAGCACAGGTCCTATTGAAAAGACTCAATTTGGTGACCTAATTACACCCAAGAAAGCATCGTCTTCCTGCCTAGAAGAGTTCCTTGATGTGAACTTCTCATTCTGTTTTAAATATGGCAGAAAGATCCCAGGTTTCGGAGCCTGACTTTGTGTATTCACATTTTAACTTTGCCTCTTATGGGTGACTTTGGGAGAGTCATGTATATTCTGTGTTCATGGGTTTTCTCATCTTCCAGGTGCAGGGAAGAGCATTAGCTGTTCTGTAGGCCTGTGAAGAAAAGCACATCCTTGCTCAACAGTGCGTTGTTCCTTATTCACATTTCCTGTTATTGTTTTTTTTTAAATTATCTTTATTGATACATTATGAATACGCATGATAATCGCATTCAACATTAAGACTTTGTACCAGAATATGACATGACTGGATTCTCATTTTTTCCCTTTTCCCCCTGCCCTGCATCCCCCTGCCACCTATATACACAGTCTTTGTTTTCTTTTTTCTTTATTATTACCACATTCATTTCCCCTCATTATTTACCCTTACACCCTTTCCTTTGAAATATTTTCTACTTCACAGTATCAACTATACATACTACAACTCATTTACAACTTCATATTCTCATACCAAAGAAAAGATACGATATTTACACATCTGTGACCTGTTTATTTTGCTTATGAGGATGTCCTTAAGGTGCATCCATGTGAGTATGAATGACTCAATCTTATCATTTTTAATGGCAGAGTAATACTGCATTGTATAAAAAAAAACACATCTTCTTTATCCATTCTCAAGTTCATGAACATTTGGCTTGTTTCCAAGACTTAGCAATCACAAACTGAGCTACTATAAACATGAGTGTACATATGTCACTGTGAAATGACTTTTTAAATTCTTTTGTGTATATGCCTAGCAGAGCGATGGCTGGGTAAAATGGGACCTCCAATCCTAGTTTTTTGAGGAATCTCCACAGAGGTACGAGTCCACAAAGAATGGCTGCCATGTCAGAATTAGCCAGCAACGCTATTGTTTTTATGTAATTTTTGTTGCTGGTTTTTTGTGTGCTAATCATGATCATCTATTATCAGCTTGGAGTGTTTTAGTATTGCTGTATCTTCCACATTCTTCCT